>JAVCKU010000078.1:8276197-8288671 GCA_032273985.1 Hypsolebias coamazonicus
AGTTCAGTCAATTTATAAAATTCAGACGATCGAAATGAACAGTATATTTGAATATTGTCCGCTTAAACACGATATGAGACATTTCTATAGCGATTTAAAATAAAGCCCATTGATCGTATGTATAATAAAAAGAGGAATGGGCCCAAAACTGAACCCTGGGGCACCCCATAGGACAGCTCAGAGACATCAGAGTGAACATTGTTCATAAAAACAATACAAGACGTATCAGATAAATAAGAATTAAACCATTTTAAAAACAGTGCCAGAAATACCAAAAATAGCTCTTAATCTGTTAATAAGAACAATGTGATCCACAGTATCACAGGCTGAAGTCAGATCCAGAGCAACAAACAGTGTAGTTTCCAGAATCAGCTGCCATCAACACATCACCGAAAACTTTCAGCAGTGCTGTTTCTGTGGAATGAAGTCTACGAAAGACAGATTGGAAATTGTCCATAAGATCATTTTCCTCAATAAAAAAGTTCAATTGTTGTGCTACAACCTTCTCAAGGATCTTTGATATAAACAGAAGTTTAGAGATAGGTCTGTAGTTTTCAGGCAGAGAGGAATACAGGTTAGGCTTTTTTAACAGAGGACAGACTGCTGTGGTTTTAAAGCATTTAGGTACAGATCCAGAACATAGAGATAAATTTATCAAGCTGACTACACATGGACCAATGCAATTAAAAATATCTTTAAAAAGAGATGTTGGTAGAACATCCACCGGCCTCGAAGACATTTTCATGTGCATCAAAAGATCAGTGACATCATTAATGGACACTGGGGTAAAAGAGTCCCATGTCTTCAAAGTCAAACATTGAGGGTCCAGATTATTGGAAAGTGACGGTGAGATACTGGCTCTGATATTAGCAACTTTGTTCATAAAAAATTTTAAAAACCAATTGCAGTCAACATACGTAAAAGCATTTTAAATTGAACACATTGGAGAAACAATGTTCTTAATTGTGTCAAATAATATTTTTGGATTATGTCCTTTTGATTTGATGAGATTAGCAAAATAATTGCATCTTGCATTCTTGATCATCTCATTTAAGGAACTGATTGTCTTTAAGGTGAAGCCTGTGAACCACCAGATTAGTACGTTTCCATAAATGCTCAGTTTTCCGGCATACTCTTGTAAGGATGCAAGGACAGGTTAGCTGTGACATCCCCAATTAATTATTCAAAACTAGTTCAAGTCCACAGAATATTATTTGTTTATTTAACACGGGTTCTTCTTTTTGGATTAATCAAATTTCTAGTGTGACTTAGATGAATATATAGTGACAAAGATGTTATTTATATTTGATCCATCATTAAATGAATCATTTATTTAACAATCATCAAATAACATCATCACATATATACATGCTTGGCTGATTAAATTCCAATAAATTGAACATGAACAGGTGAAAACCACGCGTCCGTGATTTCACAAACTGACGAGCAGTTCAGGACAACAGAATGAGTCATGGGTGATAATTAACTTATCTTAAGGTACTTTAACTTGTTGTTACTGGCAAGAGAGCTTTAAGAAGAAATAGGAAAAGAAGGAAGGGTTTGTTGGGAAATGAAATATGTCACCCAGGAATGACACTCTCCATCCGAACTCAGCTCAACTCCTGGTGCACTGGTAAACGTTAGAAGACTCTTTACCTTCGGAAGACAGTCAATCTCACTCCGGTAAGGGCATGCATCATTCAACGCTTCCTTTCAGCATCTCCCGTCTGAGTCTGCCAAGAATCGATCAGAAGTAGTGGTACGTAGTTCCTGGTGGGTTTCAGAATTTCCGAATAAAATCCCTCAGAAGGAATCTTTATTCAAAGTTGGAGCGTTTACGCTCGGGTTGAGTTTACAAGCCGGCATGCTGTAAACTCCGCTCGCTGAACTAGGCCTTTAGCACCTGGCCTTTCATTCAACAACTAAAAGAGAAAGTTGATTGAATCATCAGCTCTCCAGCAAGACTGAGCAAGAACTAGGAAGCTGGAAGCGTTGACATCAACGTGCTTGCTCCTTCTCATTGGTTCTTTGACCATGAGATGTTGTGATATCAGAGGTTATAGAAAGTCAGAGAAGAGTGATGAGGAGAACTCAGATTAGAAAGGTTTGTTTAGACAAAGTGGAAGAACAGAGGAGCCAGTTTCTGATTTAAACTGATTAACTTGTCTTAAACTTCTAAACAACTTCTGAAGAATCACTTTGACACGTCCTTGATGAAACAGTGTCTAACACTTATTCTTCACACAATCTGAAAATGTGGCACTAGAAGTACTTTCATGTAAAACATTCTGACTTCTGCATGATGAGGTTCAAAAATCATTAATACTGTTCACAGTTATCTCAAGTGAGTGATTTATTCAACATTGGAAATGATGTGAAATAACACCATTAAAATAAAAAGATATACAAATTATATTGTTATTTATTTTTTCTTAATTATACAAAGTGTTATGAAAGTGTCCTCATTATGACTTTGATAAGTCTTTGATTATCAAAATATTGAAAATAAATATAACAGAAATAAAAGAAGATTGTTCTTCTGAGTAATTTAAAGCAGGACAAAAACAAAGTGTGTCTTGTGAGATCATTGTGTCCTGGATTCGAACACATGGGGTCACAGTGTTCTTGTTCCCTGGAGGATCTTAGGGACAAGTTTGAGGACGGAGGTAGACCACTACAAAAGAAAGTTTTAGACTGTATAACAAATTACAACAACAATTACAATGCATTTCTCCAAGCATTTTTCTTAGAAAAATAAAAATAAAATAAAAACTGTAAAGTGAAAAACCTAAAATATGGTTCAGCCTTTGAAAAGAAATGTGCTGCAGTGCATTTCATTGTATGTCACTTCGAGTAATTCTACGTGCAACTTGTGTCTGCTGTTAAAAGTGTTCACTTACAACTGGTTCAACTCTTTAAACTCACTCTTTACTGGATTTTATCAGATTGTTTTAATATTTTTCAGAATTTTCAGCAAAGTAGATTTTGTTTTGATTCGCTTCACTACCTGGCTGTCACCTGTGGGTGGAAGGAAACAAATCCTGCTAAATGAGGACAAACGATGCCACCTGGGCAAAAATCCTTATATGGAACAAGCTGCAGAATCAACCATGCTTCAGCCACAAGCCGTAAAAACGCAATTTAGTAATATTTGTGTCTGTTAACTCTAATATTTCTCAACAAGTTGCTTTTAATAAGGGAACTGAGCTAGAAATTAGATATACATAAAAACATTATTGTACACTGTCAGTAGGCCAAGGGAGAAAAAAATGTTTTTGCCTCTGTGTGTTTGCGGGGGGGGGGGGGGGGGGGTTGTACCAGCATACCTCTTGAACCACTGTGCAATACTGTACTGCCAAACTGACATGCAAAGACACATAAACAGCTACCTCCATGAATCCTACAGATATTGACCTAAAACTGCATGGTAGTAGCAGAGACTGATCCTCAGCAAACAGCCTTGGCACCAACAGACTGGACAATGCATTAATTTAAAATGTTGCTATAAATCATTTAGAGTAAACTTTTTCCTTTTATGAAAATATTTAAGTACATTAATGAAACTTTACGTAAATGATTAATGGATTCACATCCGATGTACCGTATTTTCCGCCATACACATCGCTCCGCCCTATAAGTCGCATCAGTCCATATTTGTCTAATAAAGTAAAAAAATCCAGAAATATGTTGCTTTGCCGTATACGTCATCATATTATGCATCAACGTTGACGCGTTGCGTTTGTTGCGCGTCACCGTTGACGACTCAGAAATGTGGGCCGGTGTTGTGCCAAAAATCAATGGGCTGCCAAATGGCGGCCACAGGAGCATGCATGGGATGACTTTAACAAGAATTTAACAAGATTAACACTTAAAAACAATTATTTGTTTGTTCAGAATTATAGTAAATGTGTGTCTCAGTCTAACGTTTGCTTCATAAATGCACTCTGACGGTCAAATCAACTGTAATTCAAAAGCTGATATGCGGAATTAAATGCGTACACACAAGGAGATGCTGTGCAGATAAGCACCTAAAATCAATTATTTGCTTTCTCGAAATTATAGCAAAGGTGTGTCTCAGTTGAACTATTCCTTTTAAAATGTACTTTAATGGTCAAATCAGCTGAATTTCAAAAATAGTTTTGCTGCCTCAGTGCTCCGGTAGTGCACAGAGGGAGGAAATCAGGAAGGAGGATATTGCACCCTCGAAAAGAACTAAGTTACATAGATTTTCACTTTCATGCAACTTTATTAAACAAACCTACAGCTCGCGCGTACAGCACGTGTAGTTTTCTGCCATCACCGTACACATCACACAATCACGGGTCATGAACTCTCTATTCCCATCATGCATTGCGTCTCTCTTAAAGAGGCATTATTATGACAGAACTCCATGAAATTAAAAAATAGTTTTAGCACATATTTCACAATAAACTAAATTAATTGTTTTAAACCAAATATCAGATGAAACAAATGCTTGACCAACAAAATCAATATAACAATTAAACATCATCACGTTCCTACTTATCTTTAGTGCTTTACAGAAACGCTGCTCGTTTCTTAAAAAAATAACAAGAAAAGCACCTAAACAATTATTTGTTTGCTCAAAATTATAACAAAGGTGTGTTTCAGTCTAACATTTGCTTAATAAATTGCACTTAAATGGTCAAATTGGCTGTATGTCGCCAGGGCAGTGCAGCTGGTTTAACTTCCTCCAAGCAGCGAGCAGAATGAAGGTGGTGGTAATTTGGCAAGCTGATTGTGTCATTAATAACTGGTGAAGACTCTGTGATCCAGGACATGGTAAATTCAAATAAGTTAAAAAATAATAATAATAAAATACAAAGTATAAAAAAGTCCAGTTGTTTTTGTCTTGAACTTTTTTAATTTGTCATTACAGCCACGTTTACCTATTACATGATACAACGGCATGCCTTACTGCTACTACTACTCTGCTGCCATCAAGTGACTGAAATTGGTACTGCTCTTTTTTATTATTCACTTATTTGTTTATTTATTTATTTATTGTCAGAATTAATGAAAACGGTCATATTGCAGCCAAAAATTGGTTTATAAATATGGGAAAAATCCATAAATACATCACTTCAGCCTGTAAGTTGCAGGGCATGCAAATTATGAAGAAAAAAAATAAAAACACACACAACTGTGACTTCTAGGCCAAAAAATACCATTTCAGCTGATTGGGGTCCAAGATGAGGTAGAGGCAGGGTAGCCAATTCGGGACTCGAAAGTCCCAGTTTTGATCCCCAGCCATTCCCACATGTCGTGGTGTCTCTGAGCAAGACATCTAATCCCTAATTGCTGCTTGGGTGCCTACATAGCTGCCCCCTACTCCACCTGGGTGTATCCCAGGTATGGGTTGAATGCAGAGAACTAATTTCACCATTGTATGGGAACATACAATGATGACAAAACAGCACATTATTATTATTAATATTAATATTACTTAAAGTTTGTTTTATTCAAGATGGCTGTCACAGCTAATCAACTATATTAGCTATGCTCAGCCCAGTTTACAGATACAGTATTGAGCTACAGTTTGGTTTATTAGCTGAATCTCATTCACATCACGTAACTGAGCAGTCATCTTGTAATGGAATTAGGCATAATATTATTTTCAAAGTTTGATCTAAGCAGCTATAACTCCATCTTGTCTAATCACAAGATGATTTTAGTTCGAAACTCTAGCAAGAACGAGCGATATGCGTTCCTTGTAGGAAAGCTATACCTTTACTTTTAAACGTATTTACCTTGGCAAGCAGAAGCACTCCTTTCTGCGTCACCTGGTCTGTTTTGATGATAAAAGTGGAACTTCCCTCCAGGTCACCCTTCAGGCTGTAAGTCATTCTGGCATTGATGCCGATGTCGCTATCCTCTGCCATGACTCTGCCTACTGTGGTGCCCACTGGTGCATTTTCGGGAACGGCAAATGTGTACAGATCTGAGAGAACAAGAACGTTTCCAAAATTGATCTGGTACTTTATCACGAGAGGAGACATTTAGATCACAATGTACAAAACGAACAAAAATGTAAGGGAAAAAAAAAAAGTTTCTCCACCATAGCACTTTATGAAACTTGACAATAAGCTGTTGATACCCGCGGGGTGATACGGTGAAGGTATAAACTGATAAGAAAGGGAGAACATTGCGGTCAGGGGTCAATTTGTGTCAGTCACAGATAAATTGAGGCGAACCACATATAATTCAAGCCTAACTCTATAAGAAGATGAGAAAATGCGATTGTGTCTGGAGTGACTCCTTGTTTGGACGGCGGCCACATTGCTGAAAACTCAACAGGCAACCAGCTGCTCTTAAAAAAAAAAAAAAAAAAAAAAAAGCGCTGTTGGTAATAATTTGCAATTATGTGACAAAGCAGAGGGCACAGTTCAAAGTGAAGTGTGGCCATCCAATATTTATAGGGCCTTTCCACTGAACATAGACGGGACACAAGCACCTGCAATGAATGTGAATGTTACATTAATAGTTAAAAGCTTCATCCTTGCTGTCTCTGCCACCGAATTGATTTCTTCCCACTGCAGTCGTTTAGGTTTATCGCTGAGAAGGCTCGGTTTGTTTCCAAAGGTCATGACAAATGTCCTTTCATGTGTGAATGATTAAATTCATCCAGCGTGTGGCACATGAGCGTGAGCGTCCCGATCTCCTCTCTCGCCTCTTTTGGCGCTCGCGCTCATTTTTCGACTGTCTGCTTTTTAATTTTGGCTGCACAGTCGAACGCAGCGCTGGAAGCAGGAGCCACCCACTCGAAGCAGAGAAGTGTGATCAAATAAATACCTTGTAGGTATAATATTAAACATGTCCTGGATGTCTGCAACACTTTGTAGTCGTTTATTGATTCTCTAAGTGTGTGTTCGACTTGGCGTTTGCATCGCTGAGAGGACTCACATTGCTGAAATGTGGGCCCGTTGTCATTAACGTCAGTCAAGCTGACGGTAACTGTGGTGGAGGAGGAGTAACCACCGCTGAGGCCGAGCATATCCTTCACCTGCACCACCACCAGGTACTCGTCTCGGGCCTCTCGGTCCATGTCACGCCAAGATGTAACAATAATCCCTGCAGGAGAGTAAAAAAAATGGAGGACAAAAAGGAGATTTGGAATCATTGTAAGAGCAAGAAAGTCTGTGGGTGTTTTATTTGTGCATGTTTTTAATAAGCAAATGTAAGAAAAACAAAATTGCCTCAAGCAGTCTTTAAGAGCACCACCCACAACAAGCATTAAGTTTTCGAATTGAATCGAGTCCAAATTAAATGTTAAGACAGCTTTGAGATGACTTAATGCTTCTTCTGTCTGGCCTGAAGAAAGGCTGCAGCCAATAGTCAACAATTTCAGAACTCTTATTTATTTATTTTTTTATGCTTTGGAGGTTAACATGAAACACTGAATCATCTTATTTTCCACTTGAATAAAATGTGCCTTTTAAAAACAACTTGAATGTGAAATATCAAGCTCGGCTACTGACTTTTTTCTAAAGTTCATTGGTTTTTAAAAATAAAATTACTAATTTTTGAAAAATAATAATAAATAATGATAATCGGCTAATCAGAGTTGAGTCAAGATTAGAACTGCAGTTCACCAAAATTCATAGCAGTTCTTATGCAAACTCTTTTTTTTTTTTAATAAATACTTACTTCAATGTCAGTTTCACAATGTTGATTTAGAAAGAATGTTATAAAGACCGCACCAGCTGTTTGCACTTGCAAAATACTACACAACTACACAAAGTATGATGTAATGTGAAAATGACAGCAGAATAAAGGCTTATAAAATAGCTTTACATGAACTGATGTAAAACTTTTGACAATGGAGTCTTATGATGGCCGCAAAAAGTTTTGCTTTGACTTAGCTTGTCAGTTCAGAAAAAATAAATTATATTTCTCCAAACTGAGGCTAACCAGATGTCAATTGATTTTACTTTTTTTATTTTATTTGAAATATCTATTGATTAGTGTTTGGCTGACAACATAAATTCTTTAAGTGGAAAACCACTTAATAGTATAACTTGTTTAAAACTCCACTATTTTACTTAAAAGTAAATACTCTTTTTTTTTTAAAGCAAGGAATTTACAATAAGTAAAACATTTGAAGTGTGAAGGTGTTGATTTAAAGAATGTGTTTTATCTAATTTAGAGGCATTTAGTTTTTTATGTTTTGTTTTAATGCCAATTTTTACTGTAGATTTAAACTCAACTTTTATAATACAGTAGTTGCTTGCTATGTGATTGATGGACCTTTACCCAGTGGTGGATTGTCAGGGCCAGTAAAACCATTCTCTATTGGCAATGCTATCAGAACCACTAACTCACATTTTAATATATTTCTTACATTTGTTAATTTGTTTCAAATGACTTCTATTCATTTCATATTTTTTTCTCTTGGTTGGGCAGCTTCAGTAGAATATGCTTATATTGAGCTTGAATTCAATCATATTTCAACCATCATGTGTTGCTACGATCAAAGAAATCTGCCTTGCTGCCTTCAGAATCAACAGTGCAGGCGTGTAGCTCAAAATAAATGGCAACAAAACTGTTGCGTTGACCAGTCAGATTTGAGTTGGTGACACCAGCGTGTTCTAGAGGCATTTGACAATGTCAGCATCTTTGTGTCATTTGATGGGCCAGTCAGAAAGCATCCTGGTCATGGCTAGCAAACTGCATATGTAGCAACATAGTCGAGTGGACATTCTCAGGCCTAAACTGAAATAAAACATGCCAGAAAACAACAGAACAGACTCAACTTTCAGTAGTGAAAGAAAAGGACTTATTATTGAAACAGAAACAACGACCTGTAGGAGGAACTGAACTCTGACCAAGAGAAGAAAGGAGGATGGAGTTTGTGTACAGATAATCCAACTTTTGGTGAGTAAAATGCATTTTATTCAAATGGTTATATTTTCATCAATTTATTGCATCCATATTGATGTGTTAAGTAAACAGGTATGTGATGCAGCTGTAACTGCAGTTGAAGGACACTTGTTGAATTGTGTTAATTGTGTTTCTTGCTTCAGCGATGGCGTTCAGATGAGACACCTGTCTGTGGTGCAACAACATATTATTCCCAAGTTCTGTGTATTATTGATGGTTTCTGAAGTCATCTTGTAATAATGACTGTATTAAGAGGTGGATAAATTTAGACACATCATCATAGGTGTTAAATGTGTGTCCCACCACTAATATTTAGATATTGTTATGTATATTGAATGTTTTCTTTGCACTATAGCACTTTGTAGCTCTGGAGAATTATATTTAATTACATTTGTTCATTTCTAATCGGGCAATCGTAAATACCTTGTTTTAAATATCCAACATATTAACAAGTGATGTCACTATTGTGTCATATTCTCGGTATAGTAAATATGCATTATCAAATATAATACATTTTATGACCAGGAAAACTTGACAGTGGAAATAAATAGAAAGCAGCCTCAGATGTAGCTTCATAGGTCATTAGCAGAACAACTTGTAGCTCAAGAAAACCCAACAATGGGCTGTATGAAAAGTTAGATTTTTCTTTTTACACATTGCATCCATTTGCATTTTTATTTTTTTAACATCAGTGATGCCCTTTCTGAGCCATTCACAGTTAAGTTCAACTATGTGGGTGGAAGGTGCTGTGACTAACCTTTGCACCTCAACAAAATGAGTGCAGTCATAGGCATGGTGTACATTCATGGGCAACAAATGATGCATTTGTTTGTTGATCACGTACTAACATGTTACACAAGCTTCAGTTGTTGCAATGATATACAATATAGCTTTCAAACTGAGAGAAACGGATTCCAAGCAAAATATCCTGAAGAGAGAAATAAAATATGTTATGCACACAAGTAATCATGAGGTTATACCAGTTTTGGGTTCGACGGAGAAGTAGGGCTCCCCCTGCAGGATGGAGTAGAGGAGCTTGGCGTTGTTTCCGAACATGGGATCATCCGCATCTGTGGCTGTCACCTGGGCCACTGTGGTCCCTGTGGGGGCAGGGAACGCAATGCACTGTCAGAGTACACTCAGACAGCAGTTCCAGTCGACAGGGAAATAAAGTGATTATGCTACAGTCCCGCGGGGTCTGTCTGACTCAGAGGGGAACAGAGGGAAAATAGAAAAGCAAAGAGAGTGAAGCTGAGTTAAAGGACTGTTGACAAAAGGAAGATGGGGGTGGGGAACCGCACTGTCCGTTCACACCTTGGTGCAGGTGTATGTGACAACTCCTCCACCCCTATAGCGACTATCTTTTTTATAATCTCGGATTCATTTTTATTTCTTTGTTTTTCTCACTTGTTACCCCCTTTTCCATGCTGACCATATCCTTGCCCTCACCTTGCTTTCTAAAATACCCCCCCACCCCCATGCCTCCTCTGTTCTCTTTCTTCCAAGTCAGTGGTCTGTCGTTCATTCACAGGCAAGGATTTACTGCTGCTTTCCTTATTTTCAGATGCCCTCACTCAACCTTCCCTTCTCACTTTCACTCTCCTAGTCAAATACATCATGATTTATTATGAGTGAGATATTAATCTAAAGAAGCAGATTACATATAAATTGAAATGGTAATGCGTGTGGTACGAAAGGGCAATGGTTATGATAATGTTATTTAAGAGCTCTATCAATAAAGGCATCCAAGCTGCGATGCAGAATCCAATACTTTTAACTTCCTGAATAAGGACAGATGATAGACTCTCATAAAGTTGAATGTGTTGGCTTCTGTAGGGGCTCACTGAAGTAAAATAAAAAAAAAAATGATTGTGCAAGAGCTGTATGGTTGGATAAACCTTGTCATTTCAGATGCATAGAAATCTGAAAACATACCAACATCATGGCTTAATGAATGTTAAAAAATCATCTTTGTTAATTTGTTAGACGTTGGAAAGCAAAATGAAGTGGAACACCTATCTTCCATCTTTAATCATATTTCAGTTCCTTTGATGTCTTACTTTCATTCATTCCTCAGTTAGATTTAGTACTTCATTAGAGATTTCCTGACTTACTGGGTCATCAATCTTGCAAAATTAGCGAAACACCATAAACACAGGGTGTACCCAAAATATACTGTAACCAAAACCATGGGCAATGTTGATAAAGTTCCAACTTTGTGTGCATCTGCTCTAATAATCATTTTATTATAAGGCTGTGCTGGCTGCAAGCCATTGGGGCTTTGCCAAACTTTGAGTGATTTCTCACCACGACTTCTGTGCAATTTTTGTGTCCTTGAGGTTTCTGTGTGATAAAGAATCTAATTGGGGGTAGCAGCAATCTCAAATGGTATTTTCTTAAAACATCCACAATATATTTATTCTTTTGTGTATGGTTTAAATGTGGTCACTTTTGTTGAATAGGATTTTTATTGATGTGTATGCTTCTGTTGGTGTTCACAGTTTGCATACACACAAAATTCCAGCCTGCATTGACATTCACTGTATATCCTAGTAGACAGATACAGTTGATGAGATTTTTGTCATACAGATGTTGTGATTAATAGAAAAATCCATCCAGGGCTTAATTTATAAAGTGACTGACGCCAAAACAGAGGGCAGGCTGCGGGGTGGGGGCGTCTGTGAGCCCTCCCACAGAAAATTTTCAATAACAGAGATGCCATTTCATGCATTTTGGTGTATTTTAATGGGGTGTCAAACATCTACATTGACCTACATTTGTAAACACGTAATAAAATTACTATTTTGGAGAGCAACAGCAGGTTATGTGTGAATAGAGCAGCTCTGGTTCTGTCAAGTTTCCTAACCCCCATCCCCCTCCCCTAACTTCACAGTTCTGAGCTGAACTCTTCTCCATTAAATTCAGTACTCCTGCTCCAATATCGTGGAACCGTTTGAAGCACCTGGAGGCTTCAATTATCAGCTGTCCAACTAAGGACAGTCCATCCATTTTTTTTAATTAACGTAAATAGCACTGTCTTTTTGATATTTTGATCGCTGTTGTTATTTTGACAAATTAGCGCCTTTGTTTTGAAATGTGACATAATGTGAATAACACATCAATTTTACTCTTTGTATTGATTTTTCTTTTTACAGTAAGCTTTTTAAAAATTATTATGTCTGAAATGTCACAGGAGTTTATACACATCAGCTGTTATTGTGTGTGCGCTCTTTAGAGCTGTCTGTAGAAGCTGTGCATAATGTGCACTGACCGCAGGGCATTTATTTATTCTGTTGAATAAATGATTGTGTCTGTTTCAGTGGTCTGAAAGGAGGGGAGAAGAAGGGGTGTTTTCAGTGCGCAGCCTTGCTGAGTAGGGATAATATTTGGAGGAGGAGGAGCGGAGGACCCTGCACAGCACCTCCTTGCGTATATATGACCATCTGTCCCTCCGTTGAAGGAATGTGTAGCTGGTGTGCTATGCGTGCTGCGGCTGGAACATCCACTCCACAGACTGGGTCCTCCGGGTTAAGAGCAATGTCTCCTCTCATATTTTTAATAATTAATCAAAATAAA
>JAVCKU010000078.1:8306624-8316662 GCA_032273985.1 Hypsolebias coamazonicus
GTTGCTTGTTTGTTTTTTGTATACAAACACGTAGGTGTTTAACAATCCGTTAAAACATACCAAAAATGCAGGAAATCACATCTACTTTATTCAAAATTTTTTGGGAGAGGTCTCAGTTGTTTATGTTGCACAAATATTTCCATTGCATTAAGAGACAAATGCATGAACTTAATGTTAAAAATGTGAAATTCAGTTAAATGAAATGTTTTCAGTTTCCTGCAACATCAGTTCTGTGAAGGGTTTCGCTCTACATCCTGTAACAAATCGCAAATGTTTATGGATGAACTCAACATATTTGACTATTTTTTGCTCATATTCAGAACCGCTGCATTAATCAAGAACAGTCATTTTGGCTCGGCTTCCCCTCCATTTAGTCATTTCAGGGGTCCACAGATGCCAGAACAAGCTCATTTAGTGAGGGGAGCATGTTTGGGGTCACACCCTTGTTTACAGGGGGAGCCAGAGCTGATGGCTTTAAAATGGCGTCCAGATGGTGACGGAGGCTTGATAGCAGCAGAGGGGACTTCAGAGTCCTGCCCACTCCTGCTGTCCAGATACTTTCAGCTCAAACTGCCTGTGTGCTCCTCTTTTTCTTCTCTCATCATCAAGCTACTGTTTTACCCCCCAATCCTTCATCCAACTCCGCTCAGAGCTTTTATTTTATTTTGAGTTTCGTGTGTGCTGGACTGAGCAACTCATTAAGTTAGTGTTACTGAAACAGATGTCTGGGAGTTCGTATAAAAAAGGAAAATAAAAGTCATTTGTTGAAAGAAGCCAAGAAGAAGGAAGGTGGAAAGAGAACAAAACAAAAGACGGCGAGGAAAGAAAGGGTGGGCCGCAGGAGTTATTGAGATTAGTATTGTGTCGTCTTAGGGATGTATGCGATTCTGATGATAACCTTGAGCCAAAAATCATGGTTTAAAACACAAATTTAAATGCATCACAGGCTTTATTTGGTTTTATTAAAAGTGCATTTACTATCACTTTTGATGCCTACATTATATCATATCTTGCTCATTAATGAATACTTATTGATATTACAGCACATGAATGTTCTATAAATTATTTATGTATAGATAATTTACTTTTAATGCAATAAGGAGACAAGTGAACATGTTAGCTCATTTCCTGCACTCAAGACAGATTTAACATTTACATTCATGATATTTAAGATCAACACTAAAATGTTCACAGTTGTTGTGAATAATTTAACAGTTCAATTTAAAATATAATGTCACCCAAAACACCAGAATCAACAGGCTCTTTATATTTATTCATATACAGTTTGTTTATATATTGAAGTAATTGTACATATTGTACTTGCTTCTCTCTGTTCTGATTTATTTATAGTTTGGAGCCTGATCAGCTGGTGTTAGTAATCAAATAATAGTAATTAAAAAAAAAAAAAACATTTTCTGTTAATGCTGAGAGCTGAAGGATGTTGCTGAAATTAGTTGAAAAAGCTGTTGTTAAAGTTAAAATAATCAAAACAAAAGCTACATTTGACAAAAAATGAAATCTGAAAATCTACCTTCCTTCTCTGCATCATGTCAGCCAGCTCTCCCTTTGCCTGCCATTGTTTGCCACCTTTAGTTCTACATTTTTCACTTTCCTCTTCTCCCTCTGTTTCCTGACACATTTCCCTCCTCGTAGTCTTCGACTGACAGTAGCACAATTTCTGCCAACACCCTTTTTGTCAACAACACCGGTGGCGGTTGTTGTTAATTCGGGCCTTGACTGATCCAGTACGGTGTCGCTTAGATGAACTCACATGTTAGTTTTGACAAAAGTGTTTTATATGGGATGCCATTCCTGACAACCCTCACCGTTGTCCCGGGCTTGGGATCTGAACAAGAGAAACACTGGTTTGTGCTCCCTGCTGTCTGGTATGGCAAAAATTAAAAAGGTAAAAAATGAAATTAGTAAAACTGCAGTTCAAAACAAAAACAATCAACAATAGCTAAAAGCTCAAATTAGAAAGACGAGTTAAAAGTTGTAGAATAGTAGCTAAACACTAAAAATCAAGCAACTATGTTGACAAAAATTTCAAAGAGACCAAAACATTTCAGGAATCTGAAGTCTTCTTAATGCATTTATAGGAGAAAAATGTAAAAATTAAACATAAAAGCTACAAAAAAATAAAATGTCTCAGCCATAATGTCCTGAATGACCTGAATGTTTTGATATCTGTGTAGGAGAATAGGCCGTTAAACTTATTCACCTTTTACACTTTTCAATAATTATACAAGGCTCATTCGAGTCTCAGAATAATAATTATTGATTTATAAACGGGTTCACTTCTTTTTGGTTTAAACACAATTATTACGTGTTACTCTGTGAAATGATAGTGAAATGAGACTTTTTTTAATATTTGACCCATCAGAATAAATGGAGTCATTTATTTAACAGAATCAAATTAACATCATAACACTTACACATCAATTGTCTGTGACTCATTTCTTACGGCATAAAACATATCGGATATCTTAAGCAAGACAAAAGATTACGTTACTGATGGTAAAATAACTTATCTGAAGGCACATTTAACTTAGTTACTGGCTTTAGAGGTTTAAGAAAAGTTTTAAGGGAAGGAGGTAAGAGTTTAAAACTAAGGAGGAAGTAAGAGGAGGGAGTTATCTTGGAAAATGTGTTCAACCAGTTTTTGCACGCTTTCCAGGAATATCAGCTAGACGCCGGTCCGCTCGGTCAGAAACGTTAACGACTTGTTACCTTGTGGCGGTCGGTCTAAGAGGGATGGTTCCTTGACGTCCGACGGAGGAACTCAGTCCGTTTCACCTTTGCTGCGAATCAGGGTCATCCGCGTCAATCAGACTGAAATAACGTAAAGTTCTGGTTGATTTTCAAAATAAAACATCTAACAGAGGGATGTCTTATTAAGAGTCTTATAGCTTATAGCTCTAGTGGGTCACAGAGGCGTTCTGTGAACCCTGGCTGTAGAACGAAGCCCTTAGCATTTGGCTCATCGTTCACAGCATTGGAAGAGGTCAGACTCTGCAAGACTTGAGAGTTCGAACAAGACTCAGGGTCTGACAAGACTGAAAGATTCCAGGAAATGGAAACTTTTAAGGAAAGCCCACCTCCTGATGTTTTGGTCCAGTTGATTGGTTGTCAACCAGGAGGGGGAGGGAGTTAGTGTGAGGTGATAGAGGTTATGTGAAGTCAAACAGGTGGAGATGAAGATGAATTTGTTTATGACAAGAAGCAGAACAGAAGCAGACAAAACAAGCCAGTTTCTGATATAAACTGATTAACTGTCTGTAACTCTTAAAAACAAAGTCTGAAAGAACATCTCGACTTGTTTTTGAACTTTGACAGAGTTAGGCTTCTTCTTCTTCACACACTTCTTGTAGAATCAGAATTACTTTTCAGTAAAACACATTTAACTAATGAGGTTTAAAATCATTAATACTGTTTCACAGTTGATTTAAATGATTACTTCAACACTAAAAATGATATAAAATAAAACACCATTCAAATAAGAAAAGATACACAAATGAGGTTGTTGTTTCTTTTTTCTTAATTAATCAAAATGTCATAAAGTGTCCTTATAATGACTTTGATTAGAGTCTTTGATTATCAAAATAAAGAATAATATTGATAATAAAGTAAAATAAGATTGTTCTTCTGATAATTTGACTTAGAACAAAATTAAAAAGTCTCTTGATGAGATAATATGTGTCCTGGATTCAAGTTATCAGGATTATAAATTCTGTCCTTTCAGAAGGTCTTCTGGGACAAGTTTGGGCACGGAGGTATATCTACTACAGGTGGAAGGCCCTAAGACTAAATACTAGTCGCTAATAAGACAAGAGGAAGACATGTGGATAATTAGGATGAGAATCAGGTGTGAAACAAGTTTCATGTTAGATTTTAAACTCATCCGCACTGTGCAGACAAATCCTAGACATGGGCTAGATACATTGCATTCCTCAAGTCGAGCCATTCCTGAACCAGAGACAATGTCAGAAGCATCTTGGATATGATTTTTTTTATATATTGTAGAAAAAAATATTCACAAAATAACTGGCTTGTCTGAATTCTGTCAGTTTATGTAACTACAAGTAAAACTCTTTTAATAAACACCTAGTATAGAATGCTTAACAAAGAACACATTTCTATTATGTCACTTCAGCATTTTTTTTTATCTTTCACTTCAAAGGTTAAGCAAAGAAAATCACTGAAACAAATCCGCTGCTTGTTAAAGCCTCCAGGAGCTCGTGTTAGTTGATAGGAAGTTTAACTATTTGGCAAAAGGCATCTTGACAAAAGCTGACAAGTGGTGAGAACAGCACGTCTTGTTAGCTTTCACCACCCTCGTTTTTGCAGCTAATCTCGGAGGTTGAGTAGGTGACATCTGAGTTGCTTCGCCAACCACCCTGTCAGTTTTACAACCTGAAAAAAGTATCATCGTACAGAGGAGCATTATCATAGTCTGAGTTAGCAGATAGATATAAGTTAATGTATAGATATAAGTCTGGCTACTCTAAAAAATATTAAATTAGTTAATACATTTCTACTTATCCAGACCTTATGTTTTATAAGCCGCTAAATATCTACAAGATGAGCATGTGAGCTCTGGGGTCAGACGGTGTAGGATTAAATAATGACAATCAGATTCAGGAGGATTGTAATGTTTGGTAATACTCTGTGTTTGGTATTGTTCATCCAGACCTGCTGTCGTAGCTAATCTCTGTCCTCAAGACACTTCAGCAGTAATACAGCTGGTAAAAAAAATCCCCAGCCATATTATTATGACATGTTCAAGAATTAATGAATATTTTTAAAAGATTTTAGGGACTTAAGGGATACAGATGTATTTATCACGGAGAGCTTCTCTGTCAGTCGTGCTACCACTGTTTTTATTGAAAAATGGAAAGCTTACAAAACCACTTAATGCGGTAATTGTTGCATTTTATTTAGATTAGTAAAGAATCGCCCACATCTTAGAAAAACTGATATGATTTATTCTTTGTTTTAAAGTCTTAAGCAAAGCAAACACATCCTAAAGTAAAGTTCAGTGGAAAGATTATATACGCATATCCTACCTGCTGTAGATAACTGTTTGAGTGATTTCAGTTTAAAGAAAGGGAGTTTAAATTATTCTGGGATTATGAGCTAATGGGCTCATCCCAGTGGAGCAAACACTTAAAAACAACAACAACAACAAAAATAAGCAGTTTAAAGCTTCTTAAGAAAGGCACACTATCTGTAGGTGGCACGGTGATGAAGTTGGTAGAGCCGTTGCCTCACTGCAAAAAAATGTTGCCAGATCAAATCCCAGCTTTGGGTCTTTCTGGGTGGAGTTTGCATGTTCTCTCCATACATGTTTGGATTTTCTCCGGGTACTCCAGTTTCCTCCCACATACCAAAAATATGCATGTTAGGCTCATTGGTGACTCTGAATTGACCCTGGATGTGAGTGAGAGAGTGAACGGTTGTTTGTCTCGTTTGTGTCTTTGTGTCCCTGTGATGGACTTGGACCTGCCCAGGGTCCCTGCCTCTCACACAGTGTCTGCTGGATATGGGTACCAGTGACCCCCTGTGACCCAGAAAGAAAGAAGCAGGTAAAGATAATGGATGGATGGATGTTTTGCATGACATGATTCTTTGGCTTAAATAATATGATATTGTTGAACACACAACGGACTTCCGAGCATGCACATGAATCATAGAAAAAAACAATCAACAACAAAAGAATGCAAATATAAAATTGTATGCTCAAATGAAATATGATGATATGTATATGGAAGTTTTTCTAATGTCCATTATTACTTTGGGTCAATCACAATATTCCAGCAGTTAAAGCAATAGTCTTCACCAAAAGTGCAGCATCATAAAAATGTATGTGAACTATGTCATGCAAAATTCACAGCAAAATAAATGTTTATGAAATAGATCGTGCACAAACTTTATTGGAATTTATGAAAGAATCTGCTCAGATCTTAAATCTGTTTTGTTTCTAACTGTGTTTGTTCCAAGCTCTGTCTAATAGCATATGAATGTTTCATAACTTTATCACAAAACCTCATTTTAGAAGATCTAAACAATCTTTTTTAATATTTTTTTTTTCCATACATACATGCTTTAAGGATGCAGCAGGTTCTTTTTTTTTTTTTTTTTTTGCACAGTGATTCAAATAATTTTCCAGGTACTTCCAAAGCAAACAGAGAAAAAAAATTAAATAATCAAACGATACGAGCATGAAACCAACAATCTTCCCCCCACCCCAATAAAACGTTAAATAATGTTGTAAATAAGCTGCAAAGTAGTGTGTGGCTGTAAATAGGCTGCAAAATTGCATTGGGAAAATAATTGCATGTGTTCATCTGTTTGAAGCCCCACTAATCAATTTCAATCACAGACCTACTTTCCCTCAAGCATTTTTTCCTTCTACAATTTTCTCTGCTGAGGAAATGGAAATTGGATGGAATTGCATACTTTATTGTAGATCAGCTGTTTGGCCTCCAAACTGACCAATGTTCCCACTTGTTCACTAGAGTAATAATAAAGAAATTTAGCAAATCTCATGGCCAGTGTTGAGGTCACCCAGGTGAGAAATTCTCCACCCAGGAAAGTGCATGACTAATTACATTTAAACTTTTAATTTAGTAGATGCTGCTTGGAAGAGAGGCAGAGATGAATGCAAGTGCAACCCCCCGGACTTCCAGTTATTTCCCAGTTTGATACTTAACCTGCAGCAGATGATTTGGCTAAAAAAGCAAGCTAGAATAAGATTTAATGAGACAAAACACAAGCGATCTAGTATATTTCAAACTCTTTCAAAACCATCACCTGTTGCAGGGTTAGAAATAAATGTCAAAGCATTCGGTCAATGATAAAGACATGCCAATATTTTTAATCATGATAAAGTGTCGCAGAATACCTGGTCTCAGATCAAATCATTACATCATTCTAAAACAAAAGTCTCTATATTTAATCTAATAGAGGAAAAATAACAGCAATTGCAAGTTTTGTTTTAAGCTTGCATCACATGTGTATGTTTTGCACATGAGCTATGTCTTGTGAATAAAAGATGTTGACATTAGAGTCAATTTTAAAGCAAGGCGTAATGTTTTCCTAACCCTAACCAATGACTTTTTTCAAACCATTAATACAGTCGTACCTCACTACTTTGTGGTACACAGAACAAACAAATGAACAAACAAAAAATATGAACTTAGGACAGTTGCCGCCATTTTGAAGTTTTCGTTCAATAAGCCTATACAGTAATGCAAGTTGAAAGAACTACACGGCCCAGAAGCAAGCAGTGCTTCCGGCTGCTGCTTTCTGATAAAAAGGCAGCCATGAAGGGAGCAAACACAACATGCAGACGGTGGCAGGGTTTGGCCGGGTTCTGGTCGCTGTGGTGCTGGTCCGGACCCAGGCCGAGGTGGTGGACTACATCCTGGGAAACCTCATGAGCTGAGTGTCCTTCCTGGAGTTGCAAAATGCGCACTTCAACCTGTATGGGGCACCCCCGAAATGTGCTATATAAATTAATGTGCTATTTAAATAAATCTCACTTGACTTGACTTGACTTGACTTGACTTGACGTGATGCTGCAGGGTAGCGGAACAAGAACTAAGCCACATCTGCTGGTCTGCAGAGCTGGTGAGTACCCATATAAAATCTAGCAGTACTGTACAGTAAATATATACTTTGTATATGTTGTTAACATTATGTAGGTTTAAGAGTTTTAAAATATTGTTAAGAACATTGCAAGAGTGTGAGAAGGGTTTATAAAGCCCTAACTATATTTAAATACAAAAATAAATGTAGTGTTCCTACTTTGCAGTTTTTAATCTATTGTGGTGGTGTGTGGAATGTAACCCCCACAATAATCGAGTGGAAAGAAATCTATCTATCCATCCATCAATCATCTTTACCCACCTCTTCCTTTTTGGGTTGCTAGGTTCACTGGTGCCCATATCCAGCAACCACTGTGCAAGAGGAGGGGGACACCCTGAACAGGTCTCCAGTCCATCGCAGGGACACATCGAGACAAACAACCATTCACACTCACACCTGGGTACAATTTAGAGTTACCAATCAGACTAACATGCATGTTTTTGGTCTGTGGGAGGAAACTGGAGAACCCAGAGAAAACCCATGCATGCATGTAGAGAACATGCAAACTCCACCCAGAAAGGCCTCCGGACCGGGATTTGAACCGGGGACCTGCTCGCTGAGAGGCAGCAGCTCTACCAGTTGTGCCATCATGCTGCCCAGTATGGTACTGACATTTTTTTGTTTGTTTGTTTGTTTGTTTGTTTTGGTTTGTTTGTTTTAATCCCACCCATGGCTTCTTACATGTGTGATAAAATTGGGTGTTTTACAAAGCAACCCCCATCTGAACATTCATGTTACATCAGTTTTATTTTATTTTATTCATTTAACTGAAGTGGGTGTGTGGATCAATTCAACTACTGATATTAATATCGTGCAGTTTAAAGTTTGCCATTTCACATCTCTAGAACTTCTGAATAGAAGTCCAGTTGATTTCTCGTTTTAATTTTATTTATTTATTTATTTATTTATTTATTTATTTATTTTGATTCACCACGGCTTGGATTAACAAGACTCTCCATTAACACATGATACCAAATTTGGTGTCAAATTCTTTGCTGACATAATGAGACTGATACTTAAGT
Organism: Hypsolebias coamazonicus; assembly: GCA_032273985.1. Classification (NCBI taxonomy): domain Eukaryota; kingdom Metazoa; phylum Chordata; class Actinopteri; order Cyprinodontiformes; family Rivulidae; genus Hypsolebias; species Hypsolebias coamazonicus. The sequence goes on from JAVCKU010000078.1 coordinate 8,315,297, forward strand.
TGTTACTTTCAGTACATCATTCTTGCGCCAGGAGTGAAATCCTGCTCAGGAATAGACCGGAAGACCACATTTAAACACTGTACAAAAGAAGCATACAAGACAATTTAGTTAGTACTGATGACACTTTCAAATTACTACACTCATAATTAAATTACTATTATTAATATTACTATTATTACTACTTTTATTACTACATGTGCGGCATGTATATATGCTTCTATAAATACAGTGTGTCCTTTTTTTTGTTGTTGTTGTTGCTTGTTTCTGGAGTCTGATGTGTGTTACATTTAAACTTTTGAAAGGCCGCACAAAGAATTTGATCCCAGTAAAAAAAAAAAGAAAAAAAAAAGTACTTTGCATTTAGGACCTGCAGTGCAAACATGTGTGTTTATTACAGCAAGGAAAATAAAACCAACAAGTACACAATTATTTAATGTTAGAGAATGAGAAAGAGGTTGTTAAACCCAAACATATCGCTGAACACCATTTCAAAATGAAAAAAAAAAAAAGTTTCATGAAAAGATAAAACGACTATGTTTACTCTCTGTGTAGATTCTGGGGGAGATCTCTCATTTATCTCCATCCTTGAACAGAGCAGTTCACCCTGCTGCTAAAAGCCCACCTCAGCAGTTTTTCTCCCTCTCCTTACCCTTTAATATTGATGATTCTCACAGGATAAAATAAGTTAAGTGGAGATATGGTAATCCCTCTGCTTGCTGAACTCTTTTTTTTTTTTTTTTTTTACTCTGGGGTGACTCCAGTGAAGTAGCCATGTCTTTTTAGCTGCACATAATTCCACGTTTAGCAAACACTCCCCCCTTAATGTGCCCTCTATCAAGGTCATGAAAAGCCACATTCTTACTGCCCCTAGACTTAATTATTCAAAATAATAAAAAGCAACTCAAGTTTTTCTTCAGCTGACACCTCTGTTACATGCATTAGCTTTGAGTTATTCTTTATCATATTATTTAGTTACAAGTTAGACCTACTACTAGAGAGCATGTTTATATCTTTCTCCATTCATTCTCCCTGTGTCCATGTATGTATCTTCTCCTGACACACACATATACAAAGTACATTCTGTGCTCTAAATCTGTAAAATTACTATTATTACTATTATTAATATTACTATATTACTTGTACTATTATTACTTTATTATTACTACTATTACATTACTATTATTAATATTGCTATTATTTCTATTATTACTTTTACTATTATTACTATTGTTACCATTAATATTTGTACTGTTGCTATTACTAGTACTAGTACTAGTAGTAGTAGTATTAATAGTAGTAGTAGTAATACTAGTAGTAGTAGTAGTAGTATTAGCACTCCAGAATACTGCTGCAGAATAAAATGTAT
>JAVCKU010000078.1:8477415-8494319 GCA_032273985.1 Hypsolebias coamazonicus
TTAAAATAAAGTCTAATTTTGAAGTTTTCGCACAGTGAAACTTCTTAAAGTTTCTGGGGTTGACAGCTCTTTTGTTCTTCATCTTCTGTTGCCGCTCATTTTAAGCTTATGAGCCTTGAAAAGAAATTTAAATATAAAATAAGCAGCTTGATATTTCACTTCAGCTGAATTTTTATTCATGTATTTATTTATTTATTTATTTTTTACCAGAGAACTGCAGAGGAGTCAAGAACTTTACTGAACCTTTCGGTGAGAACAAATGTTGACCGAACAGCCGAACGTTTTAATCTGACTGACGGACACAGCTGCAAATATCAGAGCATGTACTGTTGGATGTTTAACTCTAGACAAACATCATACAGACTAATCTTTTCCAGACAGAGCAGAACAGAAAGGATTGCTGCAGAACAATCATCGTTGGTGAGCTTCAGTCAGGGTCGGTGGAGGAATGTGGTGGTCAGCTCGGTCCAGACTTCCAAATCACACGGAGAGTCGTGTTGGTGTTCTGATATCGCTGCCAAACCTTTGCAGACCTTCGGAAAAAGCCAACATTTCGAAACAGTGTTTTCTCTGGAATCTCAAATCCGTCTCCACACTTGTAATTTTCTGACTGTGGGTTCTTTAGTTTGCGAAATTCAACGAGGTCTCTCGCTGCCAAACAATGTCTCCTTCAGGAAGAACACACCCCGTCACTGATTCGGCGTGCGTGTTGGAGACAAATAATCTAAACCAGCTGCCAATTGTTCACGTCGTCGTAAGAGAATGCCGATTGAAGTAGAAGCCCTCGTGGGAATGACCTCAGAGCTTTTACCTCAAACGTTCGGTAACAAAACGCCAAATTATGAGCGTTGACCTGAAGCAAATTGTTTGTTTAGCCAACCTGTGCCTTTTGTTTCCATGTAAACTCTCCACACAACATTTCTGTTTCATGAGGAAGGGTGAGTTCAACTCGGGGTGATCTGACTCTTTTTTTTTTTTTTTTTGAGAAATGCTGTGGAAGTTCAAAGCAACCGTTTCAAATAAACGCGTTTTGTTTCCAAGTGATCGTGCTGAATGCAGTGAGACCAGAAAAACTTCCTCCAGAAAGACCTTTACACTTTGAGATTGGGGTTTTATGGTGCAAAAGCAAAGAAAACAAAGGTGTAATGGTGCAATTATTTTTAAATGAATTGGATTTTGGAGATCACCTTCAGGCCCAATTATGTTTAGTGTTTCCTAATCTACAGCAAGGCCTCCACTCAAACACTGAGAACCACAACTGTAGAAGACTTAAAGCTATGAAAAGTACTTGTTACATTAGTGGATTAAAAATTCTCCACAATGATGCTTGAGGTTATTTGGTTATTGTGTGAACACTTCTGAAGCGTTCACACTATTGTGATTCATTTTTCTTCTGTACGTTTTTCAGCATCTTTCTGGTTCCACAACTCGTGTTATTTCAACAAATCATAAATCAAAACGTTGAGCTTGTTCAGGAGAAGGGTGTTATGACTTTGGGTATTGGTGCAACTTTAGCTTTTGGAAATATTTAGCCTTTTCTGCCATTTTTTTTTCTCATAGAAAATGAACTGAGCTCATTTTACATCCTTCAAATCTTTTAGATCTGTTTATAAGGTTTACTGCTCCTTTCATATTTTGTTCTGGTTCAGCTTCTTTCAGCTTCCTTGTGCAAATGTAAACATTTTTCAGCTACTTTCAACTATTTTCAGCTGTTTTTCCAGTTGTTTTTTTGCTCCTTTCTGATTATTTCTGCTAACTACATTTTCGTGCATCTTTTAACTTCTTTATGCTAATTTCAGTTTGTTATGCTCCTTTCAGTATATTTCTGCAATTTTCAGCTTTTTCTGCCATTTCAGCAACTATTTAGCTGTTTTTATGCTAATTTAAGCTTTTCAGCTAATTCCACATTATTTTGCACTCGTTTAATCTTTCATTAGTCTAATTCAGCAAAAATGTGCTCTCCACATCCTTCTTGTAATTTCAGTTTTTAGCTACTTTCAGCAGTTTTTTTTTGTTGTTGATAATTTCAACTTTATTCAGATAATTTCCACTTTGTTGTTCTTCTTTCAGCTTAATTGGGCAAACCTGTGTTCATTCTGCTTTCTTCTGCTAATTTAAGCTTGAGCTACCCTTTCAGCTACCTTTTTTAGCATTTTTTTTTAGCTAATTTCAGCCGTTTTTGGACAAATTTAAGCTTTTCCTGTAATTTCTGTTACTTTCGACCTAGTTAACTTATTTATGCAAATTTTAGCTTGCTCTGCTCTTTTCAGATTTTTTCTGCTAGTTAAGCTTTTTCTGCTATTTCAACTAGTATTTAGCTGTTCTGTGCTAAATTTAACTTTTTCTACTAATTCCACATTTTTTACCATATTTCAGCTCCTTCCAATTTCTTCTTATAGCTTATGTTTCTTTCTGCCTTTTCAGCTACTTTCCAGCAATATTTTTTTCATAGATGTGGCTTTTTTATAGCTAATTTTCTATTTTTGTGCTTTTTTATTATTTAAATCTACTTCAGCAAAAATGTGTTATTTCTGCTTTCTTCTTAGGCTTGTTCTTCCATTTCAGCTACAATTTCAGCGTGTTTTTTAGCTAATTTAAGCTGTTTTCAGCAACGTCTTCAGCAATAAGCATTCACAATGCATTTACACAGGAAATGCAATTGCTCTAGTTTATTTTAAAGTCTAAGGTTGCAAATAAAATTTGTGAATCAGTTCAAAGCAAAATCATTACTGATAAGATATTACCATCATTGCTTCTAATCCATGAGCGAGGACTGGTTGATGTTTGTTTAAAATCTCAACATTGTGCATGTACCATTTGTTTTTCCAAGATATATTTTCATTTTGCTCTCTGTTTGCCAAGACTCTTTTTTTAGAGCCAAGTATAATAAAACAATGGAGATGTAATAAACCAAAAGGTTCATGCCACCACAGGTTATAAGTCATCATAAAGCAGAAGGCAATTAGCCAGCAACACAGCTGATTTCAAACTATTTTCAAATAAAATAATTTTCAACCCGGCTGAAACCACTACACAAATTTATTCTAAATGTTGTGGAACAATAACAGCAGTGTAACCAGATGCACTGTAATGCAGCAGTGACATTGTGTGCAAAAGATAAAATTAGACTAAATTCACTGCAGGTTCAAGGTGAATAGAAAATTTGATGTTAATCCCTAGTGAGGGGTTTTTTTTTTTTTGGCTGTGCGTTCATCACACACTGCCTACACATTTATCTTTCCAGTGACTCTTTCTTTGCATATTCTCTTTAATCCCCCTGCTGATACGAGCGCTCATGTCCCAGAGGCTCCTCGCAGCCTCCTCTGTGGGCATCAATCTTACTGTATACAACTTCAGGGTTTGCTTTTGCATCACCTCGATTTTACAAGTTTCTCAAACTGGTTCACTAAAAGCTGCGCCGATTCAATTGTTTCGTGACATTTTTATTTATGACATGACGATAAGATGCTCTCAGGAGATGTCTTAATACTTTTGTTCCCCAGCGTTCATAGTTCAGTCACATCGTCACGTCTTTTTACAAAACAGCAGTGTAAATATCTACATAAATTATTTAACGGGGGGGTAACATTTGCAATTGAAGTTTAAATTAACATTCCAAAATTTGATCTTACTCCAAACAACTTCATAAAAAATAATTAACAAATGGCACCAAGTGACTAAAGCCCAATAAATATGGTAATACTTTGCAACAAATACTCAAGAGATAGTCAAAAAGAGAGTCAAATCCAAAGAAAATCTTATTTGAAACATCCCAAGTGTTTGAATCATTATTCTGTTCGCATAAGCTCTGGCCTATGAGGGCAGTCGGCAGAGGAGCAGCCACTAAATTCCCACTGATTAATGAGCCAACTGCAACAGAGAGCTAGAGGAAACGCAGAACTCACAAGAAGCTTATGGGACAGCAGGACACAATGACTATGCAAATTCGTCCACGGGATCCTGTTTTCTTTCGAGGGCATTGCCAGCTAAAGCAAAGTTAGACAGCTGCCCAGACAAAGGAAGATGTGACTCATTCTTTTTTTTTTTTTTTTTGTGCAAATTATAAAAATTGTTCATTTCGAATGGAAGCTGGCTATTTTTTAACGATGTTGGCTCTTTTCTACGACGGAGCTCTAGGCCCACGCAAAGAAAAAAAAAAATTGCCTCTCTAAGAAAAAAAAAAAGTACAATACGAACGAAAAAGCAGTCTTACAACTGCAGTAAAAAGATGAATGATAAAGTGAAGCTGTATGGCATTATTGCACTGATGGATTTAGTTGTGACAGAAGCATATTTCACAAACAGTGACCCAAACGTGATCGTGGACTGCTTCATAAACACAGGGACTCACATTGGAGGCTGTCCACACAGCATAGACATATGAACATAGATGCCTCTTTGAGCGGGCTGGCCCGCTGCAGCATCCGCCATTTTGAATGTGGCAGATCTGCTTGTCAACTAATACAAGGAAATGGACTGAAATTCATAAAGCACCGTTTTATAAAGTGTTTTAAGTTAATGCCTGTCATTCACACACACACATATAAGGAAAACAGACACCAACAATAACATTTATAACTTTTGACGCGATTATTAAAAATGTTTACTCCTTAAAATTTTTAGGTTATAGGTAAGCACTAAACCAATGTACTCTTTTGAGTGTTTACAACAGCTAACGTGTGTGACAGCACTATTACTGTGGTGATACATTTAGAAATAGTCATATTTAGCATTAAATGTGTTTATAATAACCATGTCCTGAAATGTAGATGTGACATGTGGATTCTCTGAATAAAGAAGACTAACATTCACATTTAACTGATTTTGATTAATCACATCCATGAACATATAAACACCAATATATCTTAACAAGAGTTGTGGGATATTGTGTGTGTGTGTGCATATATATATATATATATATATATATATATAGAAGAACAGTCTTGTTCAACTTTTTCCATGTTGCCACTGTGAGGCATCTTCTATCTATTGCTTCACTTTTTCCACATTCAAAATGGCGGCGACGTGGACGTACAATTCAGTTCTCAATGAGGCGTCTAAATATATATGTCTATGGTCCACACCAGATGCGAGCTGCCGCCCCAGGACATATTACAAATTTATTCTTGTAATATTATCAATTTTTCTCTTAATATTTCTACCTTATTCTCGTAATTTTATGACTTTTTGTAAAAAAAAAAAAAAAAATTCTTAGCGTGGCTCTAAATCTTTTCTGTCATACCTTCTCCTGGCTTTTTTTTTTTTGTTTGTTTGTTTGTTTGTTTTAGCATCGCTTTATAGACACCACGGGAAACTGTACAGAAATGTGTAACATAATTTAAGTACAAGAATGTACGGCCTTAAAAATATACAGATTGCAGATGGTTTGGAAACTCAATAACATGTAAAAGCTGTAATTTGCTCGTTTGTTTAAACATTTAATTAAAAGGACAGCTGCAGTTATGTTTAGTGTTTTTACTCATCAACCCCACCGTATTGAGAAAACATAAAAAAATCTATAATTTGATGCTAGCTACACACATGGGAGATGTATGGAAAAAAATATATATACCATATATATATTTTTTTTTATTTAACATTTTTATTTCCAGTTCTTATTAATTTAATAACCAGAGACACTAATTGTTGCAGTGTAACAAGTGGATTCAGTTCATTTTTGCTGAATAAAATACTTATTTCAGCTACCCAACACTTTGAGGTCACAGCCGTATTCGCTCCTCTTTGTGATGATTTATACATTTTCATTAAGAGACAGTTCTGCACTGCAGGCAGGCCAGTCAATCACAACACAATCTGTATCTATGAAGCCAAACTCTCATAAGTCATGCAAAATGAGGTCTGGCATTGTACTGACAAAATAACAACAGACCTCCAGGGAAGAGAACTACACTGGAATTAGGATGTTGCAGTTCCTGCGGGACCCAAAGCAAATTTCACAAGAGTGGGTGGTTTTAATGTTGCTACAGGAAGAAGTGTGCAGTTAGCAAAAAAAAAAATGTGCATGCAGTGCCATGCCCAACGATGCAGCTCAGTTTCATCAGAGGTGGTAGACGTTGCACTTTTTACTGATGACAGTCCTTCTCGATGATGATAGAGTCTGAGCTCTAAAAAAGAAAAAGAAAGGGATTCATGTGACCACAGGACACGTGTCCTTTGTCTTTGTGTCAAACTGAAATGCACTTCAGATGAAGAACTATGTGCAGAGCGGAATCACAGTTTTCATTTTTGGTGTTACAGTTTCAAATGCCACCTGAAATCTTGAAGGTCATGTGCATTCTTCTAGCTATTTCACAATTAAATTTTCTCTGATTCCATAAATCTTTTCAAAGTAGTCAAAATTTAAGAAAAGAAAATATGGGTTTTAAAGATTTGGGAAAGAGATGGTATTTATTTTTTAATATATAGGTTGTCCTCGGGTTACGACGATCTCGTCTTACAACGTTTCAACGTTACGACGCATCTCCCTTATTCAAGTTACGCGGTTACGTCGGTTTTTACGTCAGTTTTTACGTTGGTTTTTAGGTCGGTTTTACGACAGTTTTACGACGTTAAACGTCGTAATGCGGCGGCGGAAGAATACAGTACGCGGTGCAGCGGCGGAGGAATACAGTACTGTACGCAGGAGTATGGCATTACTAGCATCCCAGTAGGCCATTAGCCCTTCGTTAGCCCTTCATTATGGCTCCCAAAATGCAAGGAGGACTATTCTGATGGCAGTGCATCAAGGAAAAGGAAGGCCATCACCATGGACTTGCGTCGAAAATCGGTTTACGCGCTTGGTAAAACAGGTACGTCACATTTATTTACGTACATTCATTATTTACGTCAAATTCGGTTTACGCCGCCGCATGAGAACGGATCTACGTCGTAAGTCAAGGACTACCTGTATTTGGACTGATGCAACTTACAGGGTGTTGCAATGTGTACGGCGTAAAATACGGTAAGTAGCTAACTTAAGAAATAAAAAAACTAAGCTGCAGATTAAAATAGCTGGTAATTAAATAGAAAAAAAAAAATGATCAGAATTTTTGATTGATCAAAAACAGCTTTAAAATTACAGAACAGAGCAATAGCCTTTGCTCATTTAAAGTTCTTAACATGACAAGATTTTATTAAAGGCAGACTTTTATTTTTATTTTTCAGATTCTTATAAGATTGACTTTTCAGGACACTAATGTATGTCATGAAGTTGCATAAACAACAAGCTAAAAGGAACAGGTTAAGAATCTGGTCAGTCAAATTCTGGTGCTGAGATGAGAGAAAGCTGTATACGTACACAATAAAATAAATTGATCGACAGATAAAAACTATGTCTCCCAAAGTGGAAATTTACCAATCTGCTAATGACTGATAGAAACTGGTTTCCTACAGGAAGTCCACCCTACTTGTATCTTTAGCCTCCTGAGGCCCTGCGTCCACATATGGACGTTACATTTTGGCTTTGCTGCACCTTATACTTCACTCTGTTCAATAGTGTGTTAGACTTTGCTAATGTGTTATGTTGTAAAATAAGCCTATTGTCCCCATCTGAGGACTTTTTTCTAACAAAAGTATGTCATAACCATGTAACAAAATACAAATTCCTGTTCAAAGAAGAAGCTTTATTTATACACAAATCAGGTCCATCTAATCACAAATATCTAGGAGATATGTTTGCATCGCAAACCAAAGCTCAGGTCTCAGGAAATTAAAGTCACTCTGCTGCTGAAGTTTTAGAGCCCAATGAAAACATTCCCTCTCAAATTCAATGTTTATTTTAAATGCAGTTCAATTTTTCATCTAAAACGTAGCTTATTATAGAGTGGACTGATATAATTTTAACAATTCAACAGGTAAATAACATTTCATAAGTTTTGATAAAATGTAACAAATATATAAAAATACAAATTTCATCTAAAAAGTGCTTTATTTATTCAGGTATTTTAAGTCTGCCCGTTAGTCATTTTTAAATAATAACCTTCTTGTCTTTTTGTAAAATAAGTTGTGCATCTGATTACAGGGTTTTGTGTTAAATGTATTGCTGAAGGGATGATTATCACATTTCCCTATTGTTTTGATTTGACACTTCAGTTTTTCAGGTTGTCACATTTTATTGCGGCCTGAGTCAGTTGTGGTGACAAAACGTACTGGAAAGATGCTCTCCTAATTCATAAGCTTAGTTTAGATCTTGTTCTGCTATAAACTTTGCTTTGTGTTAAATGTCTGAAATCCTGGATGCCTGGAGGCTGCAGCAGACCTCTTCGTTTTGAGCCCTCTCCTCACATCACACAGACAGGAGGTCTGCAGTGCTCATCCTTTATTAGATCACAAAGACTAGAAAGAAAATTCTGTAACATTCAGCGTTTTACAGTTAATTCCACGTTTAACATCCAGTTTGTGATATCATCAGTGTTTTCTGCATTTCTAAGGCCCTAAAAATACATCAGTGGAAAAACAGCTGAAGACAACCTTTTCCTTTTGTTAAGTTATGTATAAACATTTTTCAGGTTCATCATTTTTATGACTCAAGTTTAAATGCTCCACTGCGGAGGGACTGAAGAGGCACATGTGGTTCCAGAGCCTCAGACTGCAGATCTCTGGCTGAGCTAAAGGAAAATTAACAAAGTCCATGTTCAATAATTCAGGTGTACAATCCAACAATTATCAGTCAGGTCATCGGGACAGTTTCTTTTTTTTAAAAATTTGTGCTGAAACGTATCATGCCCCCTCCTCCGGTGCCGGCCCTCTCCCTCGTCGACAGTCATGTCAAACTTGTTCAAAACCATCAAAGTCCATGCTCAAAAATCCAGTTACACAATCCAACAATTATTAGTCAGGTCATCTGGACAGTAAGCCGTTGGGGGAAGAATCAGTTTTGTGTTGTGTGTTTCCTTGACTGATGAAGCTTTCTGGATGGAAGGTGAAACGTTTAGCACAAAAAAAAAACTGTCCAGATGACCTGACTGAAAATTGTTGGATGTCACATTTATGGTGCATGTCCAGCCTAGGTTAGGCCCACAGTTGTATACACAGTTGTATGACTAAAAAACTGTTTTCTCTTCCTGTACCTCTTGTAGCTTTCGTGAATCTCGTCTCATCATTTTCCCTGTGCCTGGAACTGCATCTCTTCTTCCCTCTTCAAGCTGCTGAACAGAACAATTATCCATTCAACAACCATCAAACTCAAAGGTTCGTCGTGTCACCATCAATCAATACTCTACTACCTGGTTTTCCTTGGTCTGCTTTGCCCACCATACTCATTAGGATCCAACTCCAAATCTACAAGAGGAAATATTCAAGTGAACCAGACAAGTCAACCCCTTGGACAATTAATCATTACATCCCTGTTTCCAGCATACTCACCCCATGCCTCTTCCTGCAGCTGACTCCCGAGTTCCTATACTTGCACAGTGTAAATAAAGTCACTTACCTTTATTCGTTGGTGTCTTATACAGAACACAAACGTGATGAGAGGAAGAAAACATAAGCTTATATGTGACACTGGTAGATGAAAGTACCCATATGCAGAGAGGTAAGTTCAGGGTGACTAAACTGTATTAACAAGAATAAACAAGATAAAATAAAACAAGAATTGTCTTTGGAAATTAAGAACTACAGTGGGAGGGGGTGATAAACAAGTGGCAGCAGTGGCTACTGACAAGTGGGATGATGAAAGTCAAGAAAAACAGTGTACTTAACAATATATAAAGAAAAACTACAGTAAAACCCTGACTAAAGAAAGGACATACCGGTAGTACTAAATCTGTTTCTTTAGGAACCAAAAAAAGGAGTGCAAACCTCACGTGAAGTAAATAATGGGACCTTTTAACGCAGAAACCTCTAACACTTTAGCCCTGCAATAAAAGTAGTAAAGGAGATCTCATGAATCATGTGTTTGGAAGGCAGAGATAAACTTCCTCATCCTCTGTGCAATAATGTGTGCGACTCTGCCTGGGTTTGGTGGAAGAGATAGACTCTAGTCTCCAATGACCTTGAGCACAAATAAAGCCAAATTCTGCCCGAGTTATTTCTCATTTATTGCTGCACATGGGTTATTTGTTGTAAATGTACACTCCTTTTAACTCTGCGACCGAAGCTGCCCTGCAGTTGCTTCTTCAGCCTCGCAGTAAAAAGACTTCATATCATCTGCTTTGCCGCCACACACACTGGAACCGGTGTAAGACATCAATAACAACCAAAGCTTGTCCCTGGACTTTGAAGCTTGTTTCAAAGGTACATCAAAAAAATAAATTTAAAAAAATTGAGTACAGCTTCACAGACAACAAACTTCATCGTTGGACAGGGTGGTGCACAGTGTTTAATACATTTAGACAGGTAAGAATCATGGCATTTATTGATTCTTAGGAACAGAAACATCAAAATGCTATGAACACTCTTTGCTTTCACGGCTGAGAGGTTTTATTTTTTTCATAAGAATGTTGTTGCACAAACGTCAGAAGGCTTCTCAGAACACAACAGATTTAAATCACATACATTTAGTAAAAACCCAAACCTGTCACTCATCTGTCAGATTTATGAACACGCCCCTCATATAGACACTGACTACACAAAGACATAGTGATTAACCCCTCGGTCTTAGAATCTACTGATGGGTAATAACACCATTTAGGCTTACATGAACACACACCGCAAGGATAAATCAGCAATTTGCTTAATGGACTGATGTGTGATTTGAAATGATGGTATGTGCTTATGAAAAAAGAAAAATCACTCATAGATGACTTCTTATTTTTATTATAACCTGCTGCCAAAGGCAAAAGGGGGATTTTGCCTGTTTTTGTGTTGGTGTGTGTTCATTTGTCTGTTAGAAAAATATTTCATGAACTAATGAACAGTTTTAATGAAATTCCCTGGAAGTAATTGTTCAATGGACTTTTGTAACTCATAAACTGACGAACTTTAAGAGTAAGCACAATTCAAGATGGCTGCCACAGTCAGCAGGCCTTAAAACAGGGAGAATAACTACACTGCCTGGCCAAAAAAAGTCACTACCAAAAAACAAGGTCACACACTAATATTTAGTTGGACCACCTTTAGCTTTGATTACAGCATAAATTCACTGTGGTATTGTTTCAAAAAGCTTCTGTAATGTCACAAGATCTATTTCCATCCAGTGTTGCATTAATTCTTCACCAAGATATTGCATTGATGACTAGGCACCAGGCATGATGGGTGCATGACTTCACCTGCCTCTTTTCTTACCCTGATGTGCCCATCACTCTGGAACAGGGTAAATCTGGACTCATCAGACCACATGACCTTCTTCCATTGCTCCAGAGACCAATCTTTATGCTCCCTAGCAAATTGAAGTCCTTTTTTTCCAGTTAGCCTCACTGATTAGTGGTTTTCTTAAGGCTACACAGTTGAACACAACCCCTTGGCCTGGAGCCAACATGTGGTCTGGGTGGAATACGCCCACAACCCACACAGGTCTTCGGCAACAGGTATGTCTCTGATTGAGGTCTCTCTCGGATACATCCCCCCCTCTGTTTCCCAGCCAGGAGGTTGATATTTCTGTCCCATCCATCCAGCACCATTTTCGTCGCTGCCGACATGTCTGGCCTCAAACAAAATCAGCCTTGATGCGCACAGCAGCTCAAAAGAAGAAGTTTGCCGACCTCCACCGCTCCTCAGCCCCGTCATACCAGGTGGGTCAAAAAGTCTGGCTCTCGACTAGGGACGTCAACCTGAAAGACACCCCAAGGAAGCTGGCACCTCGCTACATTGGCCCATTTATCATTGGTAAAATAATCAACCCGTTCGCAGTTCACCTTCAGTTACCCGCCTCTATGAAAATGCATCCAACATTCCACGTGTCACAAATCAAGCCTGTTTCCGAGAGCTCCTTATGCCCACCTGCCGACCTCCCTCCTCCCACCCGGTTGATTGATAACCACTCGGCCTTCACGGTTAGGACCATTTTGGACGTTCGTCGCCGAGGCCATGGTTATCAGTACCTGGTTGACTGGGAGGGCTACGGTCCCAAAAGAAGGTCATGGATTTCCCGCTCATTCATCTTAGATCCCAGTCTGATTTCCAGCTTCTTCAGAGCCCACTCCGAGAAACGCCACAGGTCGCCTGGGGGCGATTCTTGAGGGGGGGGTACTGTAGGAGTCTCACTGTCTGCAGCCCTGCTCCAAGATGGCTGCCGATTAACAATAGCTGATGGCCAGCTACCTGATGAGGAACACCCCTATTTAAGGCTGCAGCCAAGTGGGACCCAACGCTGGAGCATTGAGCCTTAATTTGTATTTATGTTTTCAGCCTGAAACCCCGAGAGTTTTATGATTCAACTTACCTTGTTCTATATGACCACAGTATCCTGCTTGTTTGAATCCTGTCCTGTTGCCTGGCCTGTCGTCCGCCTTCCAGACCTGTCAAGTTCAGCCCTTCATCCTCCTGCCAGGCCTGCCTCGCCCATTCATCCTGTTTCTTGCCCTGGAGTGCCTCATGGAAATCAACCCACACCGTTCTTGGCGTTGCCATCTGTAAGCTAAACAAGATAATTACCTTCAGCAGATCTAAGCCGTAACTGGACCTACTGACCCTGTTCTCCTCCCTAGGCGCTCCAGAGGATCTGCATACTGTATTTTACACTGTATATATTAAACATTGTTATCGTGTATGTCTGTGTCTGCCTCGTTTCTGGTTTCGTACCAATCTGGGTTCCGCCAATCATTACAAGATCCAGCTTGAATCAAGCATATTTAAACATGTTGGTAAAGCTATCATTATTCAGGTGCGAATAAGTTATTGTAATTTTCTTGTTTGTGTAACATTAATTCTTCATGGTGTTTTTTGCTTTTGCTTTTGTTTTTATTTTCACTATTTTGTGTATGGCTGTTTTCTTAGAATATGCTTTCTTGGTTTAACTTAAAACTTGACTTAAACTATGCTGACCTCAATGAGCATTTGAAAACGGCACCAAAGCTGTTTATTTTAACATCTTGCTTTATATTTATTGTATGTTAATAAATTTATTATGCTGTAAGACTTGACCTGGTGGGGAACAATAAACCATTTTATTGTTTGAATATTTTTTTTGAGTCCAAGAAAAAAGGTTATTTTGAATGTGCTTTGTGAATTTTCATGAAACAAGAAAATATGGTGCATACAATAAATACATCAACATCAGAGTTAAATGTTGAGTTTTATTGTGCACAAACATTTCTGGAGCAGGTTGCAGGGTGTACGTTATAAGCATCATGCTGGTGTCTAACATTTCAGCTGGAAGTCACAGATTCAGAAAACCTGACAGGATGAGTAAAACCACATTTGCTGTAATTTTATAGAACACTTGGACCTGTGTAGTAAACTGGATTATCACATATCTATCCTTCATATTCATCTGAGATTTATTTCTTTTATTTTAATCATCACATTGATGAATGTTGATGGGATTTTAAAAAAAAAAAAAATCTGAGCTTGGCAGATGTGAATATTTCAAACCTGAGATATAGAGCAGAATATTTTGGAGGCAATCCTTCCTGTTCATGTAATTTCCTAATATTACCTTAATTTTTTTATTAAAAGTATAAAAAAAATTGACAAATATAACACCTTATGTCTAACTAAATAAGATCATCTACTTGCTGGAAGGTACAACGTTAAAAATAATCATCCCATTTATTCCTCTTGAACTGAGTACTATAAAAATAAGTTTAAAGGCAAGTTAGAAAAATGGCTCTGCGGTCAAATGAGTTGTGTGGGATTAAAAAAACACCATGTTGACTTTTGTGTCGACTATGACCTTAGACTGAATTACATAAATAAGCTACACAGAGCTGCTTTGTCCTTATACTGTTCTTTAATCTGATTTCAAAGAGGCCTACCCTCAACAAAACAGCCTCTAATTATTTTGTCTTTGAATTTAAAGTGAGAATGCCTTTGGGACCTGGGAGGAGGTCTGAGAAAAAGCTGCAGCTTAAACTCATTTTCTCATCTCCCTGCTTTGTGCGTTTCCAAACAAAGAGGCAGCAATGAGAATCCAGACAATTGAACTGCAGATTTAATCATGCATTCAGGGTGTAGGGAGACAAAAAAGACTTAGCATGAATGTGCTTATCTGTATTTGGTAGGAAATAGCCCATACTTTTTTGAAAATTGCTTTCTCTATGAACACATTGAATTTTATGAACCGAAACAATAAGCCTGCCATCTTTTTGCCAAATCTTAATCATTTGTTCGGCCATAACCAGAATAAAAAAGTGCAAAAAGACCGAGACGCTCACGTCTGCAAAGACTGACTCCAGCCTTTTGATTCTCACCCCTGAGATCTTGGGTTCACCTTGACATTTTTGACTAATGACACCCCCTGATGGCTCTGGATCATTCACGGCTTTGCACATGAGCATGCAGTTTCTGAACTAATAACAGCCTTTTGGATGTAATGGTGTCAGTCAGCTTAGAATTGCTGTTTAAGAACACTTCAGTCTCTAGGGCCTTCTGTATAGATTTTTTTCCCCAAGTTTGCATTCTTTTGTATGTTAACAGCATGCCATTTTGTTTCAAAGATGTTGAACACAGTAACAGCTTTGCAACATATTTTTCATTATTACAAGTGAAGAAAAAGAGTTTTCAAGTACACCAGTTCACAGTTTTGTCTCCTTGACAGAAATCTACTTTTATCATCAAATTGTATTCTTTTTTTTTTTTCTTATAATAACAAAATATTCTGTCTGCTGATGATCATTAAAATGGGACTTGGAGTAGTGCTGTCTTGGGTGAAATCAAAGTGACGCTTTTCGATGTGAGGATAACTCGAAATTAGAACTACGGGAAACATTCCGTTACTGTCTTTAAAAACTCTGAGCAACAGCACACTGTTGTTTTTTTGCTTCAAATTTATGAATGTTCTTATCAGTGATTCAGACGAGTTCTGCATGAAGTCAGGAACAACCACTCAAATGTATCACATTCTGTGTGAAATGTCCTAAATGACTCTACGATAAACACTGAGTATTAAAAATTCCAGCAGCCTTTAGCCATCTAATAGGGAGTTTAGTTTCTCCTTCCTTCTCCTAATATACAGCTCGCAGCAGACATCACACTCCCCATTTCATCCAGACAAATCTCAAGCATGCACTGTGTTTATACGTACATCAGAAGAAAAGGACAGGAAGGGGTGTGGGGGAGGGAAAACCAGCTCAGTGGAGTTAACAAGAGTTCAGCGCTAGTAAACAACAAAAGAACGACGTGGTTCTGAAGAAAAAAACAGCTTTGGATCTACCATCTGGTTGCCATACAGATTTGAAAGGAAATATCCATCCATTATCTTTACCAGCTTCTTCCTTTCTGGGCCGCGGGGGTCACTGGTGCCCACATTTAGCAGCCACTGTGCAAAACTTTTGGCTGAGATCTGACGATTTCATTCATTCTGACATGGAAAATATTGAACACTACCATTTTCAGCCACTAGTGGTCCCTCGACTGATATGGCAAGCCAAGTATCTCACTAATAGATAAAAGTGGTTATTAATGAGGAACTTGCTTGCCATACCAAGCCACCTTGATCTCGCTCTGGAACTCCTGGAGCAAACGTCAAATCAGCTGCATTTCGCTGCGCCGCCCAAACAAAATGCAGCTGATTTGACCATTAAAGTGCATTTATTAAGGAAATGTTCAACAGAGACGCACCTTTACTATAATGTCGAGCAAACAAATGATTGTTTTTAGGTGGTTATCTTGTTAAATTTCGAAGAAATGCACAGCGAGTCGTCCCTTTGCGTGCTCCAGCTGTCGGGAATCGGCTTTTGAAATGCAACTGATTTGACCATCAAAGTGCATTTATTAAGAAAAGGTTAGACTGAGACACACCTTTGCTATTATTTTGAGTAAACAAATAATTGTTTTTAAATGTTAGTCTTGTTAAATTCTTGTTAAAGTCCTCCCACGCACGCTCCTGCAGCTGCCATTTGGCAGTCAGTCGATTTTTGACACAACGCTGGCCCAATGCGGTGACGCATAACAAATGTGATGCATCAGCGGTGACACATAATAGCTGCAACTAATATGGCGAATCGATGTATTTATGTTTTTTTTTTTTTTTTTTTCACTTCATTAGACATATTTGGACTGATGCAACCTATACGCCGGTGCAACGTGTACAGCGGCAAGTACAGTAACCTGCTTAACCACCTGAATTGTCATCCACTGCTAAACAAAGAATATTATAAATCTCACATTTCCACAAATTCACCCATAGTGACATTAACATAAAATTAACAGTCATCAGCAAAGCAAATGACTGCCTTCTTCTTCTGCTAACTCAAGCTGCACATAGGAACAAAGTTTTGTTTACGCGCAAAAAATTTCTTTATTGTTTCAGCCTCGTGTCCACAAGGAAACAACGTTTTCATAGCTCTCAAGCAGTATTTTTAAAACAGGTTCTAAACTGGAAAAATCAGGAAGCATCACTCTTGCATGTTTGTTTTACCCATCCTTCTGAAAATGATGTCATCGTGCGACCTCGAAGATAAACTACAACCCCAAGTGCATCAGAGGCAAAACCTCCATAATGGCAGATTCAGTGGTTGCGTTTGTGCTGCAGAAGCTGCAAAAAACTTTTGCTCAAAAATCTAACTTGGATTTGGTGTTTACAGTTTGTGTTTAGTATGTAAGCTGTACATTTATGCTCCATGCCTTGTTTTCCTTTTAATTTATTTTGTAACAGCATTACATCACCACATACAGGCCTGGCATAGTTTATTTTATTTATTTATTTATTTGTTTTACTTTATTGAACTATTGAACATACAGAGAACAACAAATGACAATCTCAAATTACAATGATATATATAAACATGTACATCTGATAACTCTCAATCTGGTCATCTGGACAGTTTCTTTTTAGTAGAAACGTTTCACCCTCACTCCAGAGGGCT
>JAVCKU010000078.1:8678154-8690039 GCA_032273985.1 Hypsolebias coamazonicus
TGAAAATGTACCAGTGGAAGAGTCTGCGTGAAGTTAATGATGTCCAGTTAACCAGTGAACACATTTGAAAAGACTTGATATTTTAATTAATTTCATTTGACATAATTGCAACTTTGTTCTAAAAGACTCGAGAGGACTTGAGATTTCAAGTTTCAGACTTGGGACTTGACTTGACAGTTGCCTGTCTTGACTTGAGACTTGACTTGGTCCCACCTCTGGCATGAACATAGCTAATGACAAACAATGTTCATCAATCCACCTCCGATCATCTCTTATTGCTGTAGACAGATCATCTCTGCAAATTTAAGCCTCGTCATTGACCATTTTCTTCCATTTCCACCTGAGATTTTTAACTGGATTGGAGAGCTGGACTTTTTGCAGGTCATACAGAAAGTTTTCACGTCATTGGCCCTGTGGGACAGAATTAAGTAATCACACATCCGTTTCATTTATGGAATAAGAAAAGTGATCAAAAATGCAATGCAGACTTTGTCATCTTCTCTGTCTTTACCCGACATGATGCCCACAGTCCATGTTTCCTTTACTTCAACCCCCTGTCACCTTTTTATTTCCTGTTTCAGTGTTAATGGCTTTGTTTGGCTCATCTGGATGTAAATCCCATTTCTATAAGATGTTTTCTTAGTTTGGTTACTCCAGTTTTTGTCCAATAATTTTGTTGCATATTTTCTGTTTTCATAGCATTGTGCTTTAAGTTTTCTCTCGTGACGCTTTGATGCTTTCCTTGTACAACCTTCCCATTTGTTCGGACTTGCTACAGATTTTATACAGCTGATGAGTATTTTTTGCAATATTCTGTGGGAGTTTCATAATCCTCCCCTTTGTTTCAACTTGCATCTCCTGCTTTATGCAACATCTCCGCAAGTGTTTGTTTTAAAATAGCAAATAGGAGTGATTGTAGTTTTTTCCTCAACTTGTTAAATAAGAATCAGAATCAGCCTTTATTGTCATTGCACCAAAGCACAATGAAATTACATTTCAGTACAGCCTGTCCAAGAAACACAAACAACCATAGACATGGGAAGACGGGGGTGCCTGAGGCTGCAGCCTCATGAGAGGCGCTGCCTTTTTCCGTTAGATAAGAAAAAGGCAACACAAGGGAAAGATTAGGTTAAAAAAAAAAAATCATATCTCACACTGTGTCCCTAACAGGACACAGTGAGGTTACAAAAAACCACACACACACACACACACAAAAAGGCACATGTGACTGACTACAGCAATTTACTTCCTATCTTTTTTATTGTTTCTTCATGCCAAAAGGCTGAGATTTGTTGGACATGTCAGTGTTTGTTGTTGTTTTGTTTTTTCAGTCCATGAAACAAATGGTTCAGTCTTAAAATTAAGTCAACAAACCTTACAATTTCAACACCACCTACCATCTTTTTTATTTAACAGAAGCTAAATAAAATGTTTGTATCCTCAGGTAATGTTCTTGTGTACCGTTGTTCAGTTTATTTGGCTTTCCAGGACTTTGTCTTTCACTGTACACCAGTCACTCTAACATTTATTTATTTTTTTACTTAATCCATGTTAGGTGTAGCTTTTTTTGCTTTTGTTCCATGAACAAAGCTTCAGCGATATTCTCATAATTCAGGTTCTGTGACTGCAACACAAGCCCACATTATGACTCCTCCACCACCATGCTTTACAGCTAGTGCAAGGTGATTATGTTAATATACTTGGCTGAGCATTATGATCAAACGTCTCTAGTTTGGTCTCAATATATAAGAAATTTGTTATAGAAGTTTTAGTTGTTCAAAGGCCTGAGCCATTCTGTGAGGCTTCCTTCTGGCAAATTTCCAAACAGTGCACCTTTGTCAAGTCTTTTCTAACTGTATTCTAATAAACTTTAACATTAAGATGATGACAGAGTCTGTAATGCAGGTTTTTCATAACCTCTGTGTTTTACAGCTGTGTGGCTGAGTTGTCCACACGAAGGTAGTAACAACTCTTCTAAATATTATAGACACCTGTATATTATTTAGTAATGTGGAATGATAGACGGCTTTAAAAACTTCATGAAATGACTGCTGATGCCTTTTAACCTCGGCACATTATTAATACACAGAAAACTACCAAAACTTCTGCACTGATGACAGTAAAGCTCTATTTGAGGGTTTATTTGTTTGTTTAGTCACAAACGGTTCATATTGGCTTTATTTTAAAGTGTTGATGTGGAATGTGTTCTGACGTATGTTTTACAATTGACGTGATTACTGTACTTATTGCACACTGGCGTTATCAGCTTGTCTACATAAAAGAAAGAGACCGAAAGTATAGTTTCCATTTTTTTTTTTTTTTATTAAAACCATACAAACATTTGTTGTCAGTTATAAAAGAGTGGAGCAGTGGTCAGTGCTGGGCACTTGAAGCTCCGCTCTGAGCCAGATCTGCTGCTCCTCTGCCCCGGGTCTGGGAATCTTTGAAGTCAGTTCTTTATTGGTCTCAGGATTCTCCACATTCCCTTTGCTAAGCCTACACAAGGAATTGCTTATTTACATAATATATATAAAAGCACAATAAATGTGAAAACTTTAAACAGAAAAAAGTTGAACGCATGTCGCAAATCTTAGCTTTGCAAATATTCACTTTCCTCATATAAATGTTCTGTTCTATGTGTTTTTCACGTCTCACGAGACACTTTTACACGTTTAAGTTTTTATGCTTTTCATTATTCACAATGGAAGATTGGCAGTGATCGTTCTCTTTACCGACAGGCAGATACTGTACGTTTAAGGCACATGTCTCCGTTGCTTCCTTGTTTCAAAGAAAACAACATTTACTTGTGTGAAATAACAAATCTCCATCAATACACAGCTACAAAATAACAAAAGTACCAAAAAAAAAAAAAAAAAAAACAATAAAAAGGTTTGTACCTAATTTCACTGAATGAAAGGTAAACTCTTCAGTATCCTGCGTGCGGTCAGTCGACTGCAAGGCAATACTAACACTGCTGACAAAGTCACTGCAATACTTGATGGCAGTACACATTCAGAATTTTATGAACTTTGGAGAAAATAAAACATCTGATTTCCTATAAAACAGAACATATGATAATTGTGTGTTGGTCATAAAAGCAAAACAAGTATTCATATCAACTACATAAAGCACCACATTTAGGACGCCGTGTCCATTCAGATCCGTGCAATCAAACATCAAAATCCAAACCACAAACAGAATACAAAAAAATAAAAAACACTTACATACACATGTGAGTACCTTACCAGACTAACAAAATCAAGCCAGTTACATATCAAATGGATGACAATCTATGGCAGCTGAAGATTCGGATGTATCCATGGTTTTGGACCGGATCTTGACTAAAAAATACCACTTGGTAGAAGCACTGAAACATGTACAGTTCCACAAAAGTAACATACAAACATAATGACATCAAATGTAAATATACCACCTAATAAAGCCTATGATATATAAAGTTATCATCAGGGGCTTGTTAAATGAATGACCCCATGTCTCACCCGCAACATCAAGAAAAGATTTAGCGGTTGTGTACCTGCGATACTACACACCGGTTAATAATTGGCACATGATCTAGTCTATGTACTTATATAGACAGTGTTCAACTTGAGTACATGCATTTTTACAAATAGGGTGTACAGCAAAAACAGTTACGTTACACAGAATACTGATTTAAGGAGGTGAGCTATTCCTCACCGTCACATTAATGTACAAACAGAAGGGCTTCCAAAAATAGCCTTCATTCCAGAAAGGGCATATAACTCTTTATTTGTACAAACTTTTGACACAACTCAGTTCTGTGTGGGATGAAATCTCCCTACAGTAAAACAGTTTGGCAACTTTAAAGTTTTAATAAGTGCCACTTTTATTGTCCTAATCTTCACATACACCAATGTTTTACTCTTCTGTTTTTAGTTCTTTTCTTTTCCCAAAGGAGGAGAAATCAGAGAGGAGTGGCTATTGCATTATAGCCAGGAATTTACTTTCCTCGGCGAGGGTAGTGAGAAGTGAACTCATGTCTCCAATGGCCATGTTACTTAGACCTGGGGCTACACTGTGGAAAGTAGCTGATGCTCGAGGGGTGGTAAGGCGTGATGAGGTTCTGGACAGACCCTGAAATATAGAGGGACTCAGCACTCCTGAGACCAGGCTACCCTGATCATAAGTGTCCTCCAACATATTTCCGAAGTCCAAATTTACCCCTTCATCTAATATGCCAGGCACATGACCATTCACTGTGCTGGTCACTTGGTTTGTACCTGGGGAAGGAAGGGCAGTTGTGTTCTCATTGTCTCCACCTGGTTCTTCAGAAACAGCTATGGAGTCCAGCAAACTCTGGCTCTCCAGGATAGGGAATGATGATGCCTTGCAATCTGCTGGTTCATAAGAGAGGCAGTCTGCAAAGGCTTGCTCAATATATCCATGGTCTGGATTTTCTAGTTTCAGCCCTGATACCTGATACGCAAGAGAGCACTGATCTCCACTCCTCTGTAGTTGTTGGGGCTGGCAGGGTCTTGAATGGATTTCATTGGAGCTCTCAGAATGGAAGTGTTGTTGGGTTTTGGCTAGGTTCTTGGAGCCATTGATTGGTGGGTGAGGGACATGTATCAGACGATCGTGATAAGGAGGTTCCTGGGGGAGATTGTCCATGAAGCCCTTGCTAAGAGTGAGGTTGTTTCCAGCCTGCCAAGAGGTGCTACTGCTGTTGTTCTGCTGGAAGTAGCTCGGTTTCAGTGTTCCACTGGACAAGTGCTGTTTCAGACTTTGAGGAAGAGGCCTTTTGCTGAAATGCACAAAATTTGGCCTGCAAGTGATGTTTGTAGAGTTGTGATTAGTACCTTTCATTTCCATGCAGGAGTTAGGGGATGTCTCTAGTTTCACCCCAGGGTTAACACTTTGAGGTTGATTTGCCTGAAAGCAGCTGTTCAGGAAATCAGCAGACAACTGCTGGTGAACCACCATATTTCGGAACTTGTCAAATGGTATCGATGTGGGTTCATGTTCTACATTAAACCTTCCATACTGTGAATGGTGGTTTTGTTCCTTTGGAGGAGATCTGTCAGCACTTCCAGAGCTTACTTCATTCCACTGAATGGGAAGCCTACTAGGGCTGTTCCTCTCTGATATCTGCTGCTGTTGAAGACCGTGAGACCCAAGGAATGTCCCATCTGACTCTGCTGTCTGTATTGCCTCCAAAACTCCTGAATGAGAGGTGTCCCGTTGGTTACTTGCTAATTGGTCCTCTGTCTGAACATAGGAATCAGTGTTAATTTGAGCTTGGGAATGCAGATACTGCACCAAGTCATCTGGCAACAAATCTTCATCCTCAAGAAACAGACCAGCCTCATGTTCATTCTCCATGGCCAGAGCTTCTAAGGCTACATTTTCTGCAATGCTAGAAGTGTTTGACGAGTTCTGAATGTTGCACTCCATTCGTGTATAGTTCTGTAGGCTAAAATTGCGTGATTCAGGTGTAGAATGGTGAGTCAGAGGGGGAAGAGGGTGGAGATTATTAAGGCTGTTGAAGCGCTGAACTGGAGGCAAATTGCAAGTTTCTGGAGCCTGTGTTCGCACAGGGTCACTAGCTCTACGAATCCCACTCATTGGCCCCTCGCCAGGATAAAGGATCCTTCTTCTGTAACCCACATGTCCCATGCCCCCATTATTATACCCACTGTTGCTTTCACTGTAATGAGGTGGTCTAACTAAAGGTGGCAAACAGCAGTTGTTGCCGCCTTCTTCCATCATGACCATTCGAGTCTTCAAACTCATGCGCTCCATGTTAGGTAGAGGTGTGGGAGGTGGGCCACCAGTAGCTGCTGCATATTTAGCTTTAAGGTGGTAATGCTGTGCTGGGGTTAAATTGAGCATGCCCCGTGATCCACTTCCTCCCCCAATGCCAACTCCTCCTACGCCTCCACAACTCCCACCTGAGAATATCCCTATACCTCCTCCTGCTACCCCACCTCCATACTGGCTGGCCTCACTGGACCGGCGGGAGGCATCAGTGGAAATGGGGTCGTAAGAGTCAGTGGAGCTGAGGTTATGAATGCGACGGTGATTGGCAGCCAACGTTGCGCCCTCGCTCTGGGAAGCCTGGCTAGATCGGCGACTGGAGAAGCACGGGGAGATGCCTGAAGATCGCCTGCTGCTGCTCAGATAAGCTGAACTGGTGGCACTGCCACTGCTGTCGCGCCGGTCTCTGATCAAACTGAGCACTGTTAGCTCTGTGCTGCCCAGCTCAGGGTAAGCAGGTGGCTGAGGAGCAGACACCCCCCACTGCTTGCCCAGGCAGGACCCTGGGGAGAGATGCAGACAAAGAAAAGCAAATGAAGAAATTTGGGACAGAGAAAAAGACACCAAGGAAAATTGAGTGTGGTGAAAATACATTAAAGGAAAATTAAAGAAAAGGAAGCAGAAAAGTTAAGTGTAGAAAGATCTTTTAAACAGATGGTAACAACATCTGTTTGAGACATCTGGCAGAAATTGGCCATGAAACATTACATTACATGCTATTCTCTCTGATATGATGCATGGCTTGATATCATTCTAATTCTATTTTCCAGTGAAAAGGCACATTTTTAACTTTAGTTTTCCCTGGCTAGATAGATTTTAAGATAATTCAGTCCCATTGATTTTGTTTACAGGTGTTTTATGAAACGAACATAACGAGCAAATAGAAAATGTCCCAACCAACTTGGATCTCAAACTGGAGGAATTTAACAATTTTAAACTTACCCTTCCCCAAGATGTTTGGCACTGTCGAACCTTTTGGGGGTGGTGTGGGTGACAGGGACCCCAGCCTGGGCAGCGCTCCATTCACCTGCTTCAGCCTCTCCATCTTCATGTGCTCCATCCAACGCTGGGGGCGCCCAATGCCTCGCCTTGCCTGCAAGGTCAGCATGGCTGCGGTTGCAGTGGAAACCGTAGAGTCCATGACGGGGGCCGGCTCCCTCTCGCACCCCTCCTCTACCTCCTCGTCATTTTCCTCCTCCTCCTCCTCGTCTTCCTCCAGTCCCTTCCCTGGCGAGCGTCCGGCACTCACAGCAAGCTGGACTCCACTGCTGGGATAGGTGCTGACGGGGGACTGGACACTGCTGCATGTAGACTGACTGCCAGGGCTTGGCTGAGACGTCTAACAGACACAAACAAACAAGAAATAAGAGCAGTATAAACAAATTTACCTAAAGTAACATAAAATACTGCCGTTACAAACAATGATGACATGTATATGTCTTGGAGGATGCTGTCCCAGTGACATTGTGCAGTATTGCAACGCTGTGCATTACCAGCTGTATGCTGTATGTGCAGCTGCACATTGCAACATTGGGATGAGTTTCAGTGGTGCTGCAGTTCTACCCAAAGGGACAAACACTGCTCACAGGGATGCATTGTAATGGCAAATATCAGTACTGTACAACAAAACGAGGAACGAAACAATCTATAAATATGAAGGATGATTAAGACCCACAATGGAAACAAATTCCGCACGTTTGGGTTGAAAATGCACACCAACGTAGTTGCAACAGGATGCGAAAAATCTAAAATGCCATTATGTGATGGAGAAGAGAGAGGAAAAATAAGAAGTTTTCACAAAAGCATTGTGATTCCTATCTCACCTGATTACCCACTGTCCTTAGAAAAGAAGGAAGAGAAATGCCGAAGCATTGGATAAAGGAAAAGATGCGCTCGTTAGAAAATTGCAGTGCTGAATGTGTTACGTCCCTAATCAGATCAAAAAGGCTTCAAATATGATCATTTTTTCTCATAAGAGTGTTAGAAAGTCAAAAGAAAGGGATCAGATTTACTGGTATGTTAATGCAAAGCAGACATAAAGCCTAAAATGAAGCCTTACCATGGGTTTTTCAGTCTTGATAGACTTCACTTGCAGACATTCATCTTGTTTTGAGGTAACATGGTTGTACTCCCTTTGGTCTGTATACCCACCCAGGGGCAGCTGCCCAGGCGACCGGCCCTGGCTGTTGCCCCCAGGCTCCCGTGGCTGTGGTGGTGGGCGTGGGTAATCTCCACGCTGCTTCTTGGTGACGTGCGCCTCCGGCCCATGTACTGTCTTTACATGCTTACGTAAGGAGCTAGGGTCTGTGTAGCGTTTGGTGCAGCCCGGGATTTTACACACGTAGGGTTTCTGAAGGAAAACCGAACGCAGCTTGTTACAAACAACTTGGTCAAATGGCAAATTCGAGTGTGAAAATGTATTTGTTAGTACCTCATTGGAGTGCGTCCGGTTCTGATGTTTCGCTCGATCTGAAGCATTAGAAAAAGCCTTGTTGCAGCCCTCGTGTTCACACACATATGGTTTCTCACCAGTATGGGATCTTAAGTGAGTTTTAAGGTTTTCTAGGCGTGAGTATGCCTTGGTACAGCCTTCAAACTAAGGAGGAAAGAAGAGAACACATATTTTACACTATATAAGATGGATATACTGTATATAAATCTGCAAATAAATAAAGTCAACTGAACAATATAAGGGCGCCTACTGTGCACTTGTGTGGTTTTTCCCCAGTATGCCTGCGCATGTGGACAACCAGCATGTACTGCGCCTTGAAGGGCTTCTGTTCTCGGGAGCATTCCTCCCATCGGCACACAAACTCTTTCTTCTCTCCGTGGATGTGGTCATTGTTGATGTGCTGGAGAAAAGAAAAAGAGGGAACTTACAACCCTCAATTTAAAACAGTTTAGACATTGTGTGAAATATAAATAAAAAAGGAATCAATGATTTGCAAATACAGAAGTCCCTCGCTACTTTGCGGTTCGACTTACACGGACTCGCTCTTTCGCGGTTTTTCGAAGTAAGATTGGACATGACATAATTGCTGATTGATGGATGAGCCATGGATTGTTTATTTAAAATAAATTATTTTTAAATGATTTAGCACCTGTGTGCAGCCCACAGGTGCAGGGAGAAACTCCCTCCTGCAGCCTGTCATGATCTCCACTCTCAGCCACCTGCGACTCTCTGCCACCCCCGCGTTTCTCCTCCGGCTGGGATGTTCTCTGTCTGCCAGACCCAGTTCTGGACTGAATCAACAATCCATGCTGCATGGATTGTTAACAGTATTACAGTATTTAAATTAAAATTGTTTATTTACACAGAAGGATGGGTGTGAGTGCAGCATGGCATAAAGCTCATGACATGCTGTGCTCTTTTAGAGCATCTAGAGTTTAGAAACATTCTTTAGAATATTGCAAGACTATGGGCAGAGTTTATAAAGCCTATATTGCCTATATATCAATACTAAAATAAACTAATACTTACTACTGTTTGTACTACTATTCCTACCTTGCGGTTTTTCACTCATCGCGGGGGTGGGGCGGCAGGGTATGGAACCCCAGCGATAAACGAGGGACTGCTGAACATAAACTTGTTCATTTTTAAAGAAATAAATGGTAATTGTGAAACTGACGGCAGCAAAATTTTTTTACACATTTCAACATACTGGAATCAAGATTGTAGTTTAGAGCAGACATTTTTCATTTTGTTGCTGTTTCAACAATATAAAACATGTTTTAAGACCACAGTAATCCACATTAGTCTCGGCTACTTTCAGACCAGCCTTCAGCGCATCAATCCAGTCAGAATTAAACTCCACGTTTCCAAACTGAGGCCATTCACAGAGCTATCTTCAACAGGTAAGATGATAATTATTTGGATTCTTTCTGCTGAATCCAGTCCAAAAAAATTAAAACTATCCCTTTAAGAGTGTTTCTTTTTCATGATGTTTTGTTCCATTTATCGTAGTTCCTTTACCCCTGTTACTTGGAGCACTTCATTTTCTTCCTTTGCAGCTTTTCTTTTTTTTTTTTCTAATTTATTCTGCTGAAGAATGCACAAAGGCTGGAGAGCCTCAGTGTCCAATATGAATAGGATTTTCTAATAAAACCCTGTCACTTCCCTTCACTTTGGGGCCTCGTCACTCTGTGACAAGTGCTGACAGTTGTGCTGTCACAGCAACTTTCAGTCTGTGGCTTAAGAAGGAAAAGAGGAGGCAGAGAGGTGAGCAGACGGAGCCAGAAACCAAAAGTTAAGACAAGGCTTCAGAAATGTGAGGGCTTTACAACTCCAGCCAAGTACTATTTCACTTAGCATCACCTTTGTCTTCCTCCAATCATCTCCGTCTTCTTTTTTTCTTTTCTTCCTTTCCCACTAACTGTCTTGTAAAAATGGGTAACTGGTGGTGATATTAAAGGGAAACAAGAGGCAAAGACACTGAAAACAAACCCCAATCCTTTTGGGAATAAAGTCAACATCAGGCTCTTTTTAAGAGGCAACAGTGTGGTGGCCTCTGAAGCACCTTCTGAGGGCAGTAAACCCAGAGAGACACACAATATCCTGACCGGAGGAAGACGGCGTTATTATGACATTCCTGAGCAGCAAAAAAAAAAAAAAAAATAGACTCTTTTAACCTTGGGGCTGAATACAGACAGGCAGGAAGAGAGGGCAATAACTACAGACTTGAACGTGAGCGCTCTAAAATGTCTGGGGAATTTCATGCTTTGTGAGAGCATTTCATAACATCCACCGCCGATAGGCGACGGCGGACAATAGTGTTTTTGCTCGTGTCTCAGTGTGTGCTCATGTGTACCACAATACCAGTGGAGGAATTTTAATGAAACTTGAGGAAAGTCATCATGAAATGCACATCAAAAACTTTTGGACCTTAGCCAACATTAAAATAGCTATGGCTCCATAAGTTTGACAGATTTTGAGCTGAAATTTGATGTAGCAGCTTAGAGTCACTGACAATACTCTGAATACTTATGAGTTTGCATCAAATTGCGCATAATGTAATTTTAATGGTTTGACCCAAATGGCAACAATGCTTGGCTTTTAATTACTGAAAAATAAATAGACCAAAGCAACCGAGGACATTTTCCCTCCAGGCATGACTAGACAGCATCACCTTCGCACCTCTTCAGTGCATGCTGCCTGCTGGCCACACGTTAACCCCCCACCCGTCTAACAACCATGACATCGACCAGAAACCTCACTGCTTTTCACCTCCCGGTAAAGACAAAAGAGGGTTATCAACAAATGAGTCAGCATCCAATAGCAGGGACCAGAAGCAAAAGCGATCAGCAAAATTGACAACAATACATCATCAAAGAGCCTCCATTATTCTCAGCTGACATTTTTTTTATTCTAAAGTGACAAAACAAGACTAATTCCAGGGTAAATGATTGGAAACTGAATCATCAAAGGCTGTAGAGACGTTCTCCCAAGATCAATCTTCTCCCCACCTCAGCCGAAGCTTCAGAAAGCCTGACTCCTTCCCTTTTTTTTTTCTTCCTCTCCATGAGGAAATCCCCGTGGCAAGCGATCGGTCTGCTGCAACCTGCGCTCGATATCCCTCAGCTGAGAGCGATGGGAGAGTGCCACAGTGTTGGATCATGTGCCTACAGCTGGCACGCCGCTCACACACCCTCACTGTTTGTACAACTGAAGGGGGTCGCTGACGGATGTGATGCATTAGCCGCTGAGCTGACAGAAAGAGGGGGACAGGCAGCACAAAGGGGGGGCACAGAGAAGCCTAATAACATGATCTAATGGCAATTCTTATTGAATCAATAATCTCCATGCTGAGCAGACAGGTCCCGTTGGTCGGCCAAATCGACAAACAGGTGCTGATAGCAGCGGCGCGGCGGGTTATTCATCTTCCCCCTGCCAGCTTATCGGCCAACAACTGTAAAAACGCCACCAAGATGGATTTAGGAGGGAGTTGCACGACAGCGAACGCATGGGACACGGATGCAGGGGACACTGGAGCCGTCTGTGACGTATGAACACTGCACTTACACACACACACACACACACACACACACACACACACACACACACACACACACACACACACACACACACACAC
>JAVCKU010000078.1:8788418-8806094 GCA_032273985.1 Hypsolebias coamazonicus
ACTCTTCTGATGGCAGTGCATCAAGGAAAAGGAAGGCCATCACCATGGACTTACGTCGAAAATCGGTTTACGCGCTTGGTAAAACAGGTACGGTACATGTATTTATGTACGTTCTGACTTACGTCGAAAATCGGTTTACGACGCCCCGTAGGAACAGATCTACGTCGTAAGTCGAGGACTACCTGTAATTTTAAATAATTTATTTTAAATAAAATTCCATGCCAATCGTGCAGCTCATCCATCAATCAGCCAATCGTGTGTCATGTCCAGTCGTACTTTGAAAAACCACGAAAAAGCGAGTCCGCGAAAGTCAAACCGTGAAGTAGCGAGGGACTACTGTGTATACGTCCCTTCATTTAAAGTATGTAATTCTAATAGTACCCCACAGACAAACAACTGAGGCATGTAGACTATATGAAAATAAAAAGTCTGTTCAAATGACGTGTCTTTTAAAAAAAAATTCCAAGGACAAACAGCACGACAACACAGACCATCAGTTGCTTTCAGCGCAGCTAATAAGATTATCCCCCGTATGCGTCTTGGTCCCTTGACCTCTCCACTTCAGATGCTTTGGAGGGGCTGGTGAGGGACCCTGTGCGTTGCACAGCAGAATGAGATGAGTGCATCTTACATTCCCATGTAACAAACCCACACGATGTAATCATAATGCTTACACGATGCCTCGTTTGCACTCCCTGCGCTGTAGATAAAGGGCAAATAAAGCATGCACCACAATGGAAGTCTTGCTCCTTTTCCCCACAGCCCCATGCTTATTAGCCTGTTTATTTATATATTTTGACTTTGCATTTGTTTATGAGCCACTTGTTTGTAGCAAGTGGGGCTGTGACGACTGAGACAATGGATAATGCCAGCAGCTTTGTGGCTGTGGTGGCCCAGTTATGCCGTATTGGTTTCCGCCTGCTCCCACTTCTCCTCCAAATGCTAAAAACGTAGAGGCTTTGTTTGATCAGACACTTTGCCTGTTTCTTGAGAAGAAAAATATGCTTGTTCAGCCACTAAGTGAAGGCCAAAGCCAACAAAGCAACCAATTACTTCAGCAAGTTTAACAAATGTCCTTGAGAAGGAGGAGAAAATTGTTAAAAAGTTTTTTGTGCGTGTGTACTTGGAACATTTTCAACTTTTTCTAATGCATACTTGAATCTAAAGAGTTACTTGAGAAGTCACTTCTTGGAATATGCGCCTATACTGCAGTAGCAGACTCCGTTAGCTACGTTTTCCATTCAAGTGGCCCCTGCGTATGGCAGATCCAGGATAATGGGATCTGTTTCCTGTCACAGGGCCTCTCAACTGCAGAGAAAACAGTTCTGTGTTTGTGGAGGCATTCTTCGTGCGAGGCTTTCGAAGGCGCTCTGAACGGTGCCACAACCACGAGCATGACAGCGACATGCTTTGCCGCTCTCGCAAAGCAAAAGAGCACATGTACACTGCGGGCTGTGTTGCTTGAAAGTGCGATTCCTGTGTAACGCACGTGAGTGGAGGAGGTGGCACGGTGTGTATAGGAGTATCAGCTGCTCTATACGGCATTCTCCATGCAAGTGCAATCACCGCATGCTAAAGAGAAATAAGAAAAGGGACCCGAGGGAAGGGATGAGCGGGAAAAGGGAAATTCCCGTAGTGATGAAAACCTCATGCACACATTTCTCTGCCTCCTCCTTCTTGTGCTCAGAGAGGGATCAAGCAGACGGATGGTCCTGTGTACACGTAGTGGCAGCAGTACGGCTGACGAAAGGTCTTCTGCTTCGCCCAGGAGACCGAGGAATACACTGCTCGTTTCCCCTACGCCTTAGACACATAAGACAGAGCTGTTTCTTTGGATATAACTGAAGAGCTGAACACTATCCAGAGGTGGCACAGCTACAGGTTACAGAGGTTCTGTGAAACCGCTCCACCTACGTTCCTCTTGATTCAGTTTCTGATTTGTGCATGCTCCCTTTGCTTTTCCCTCCTGCTTTCTGTCTCTCGTTCACTTCCCTTCGTTCCACTGTGTCACTGGAATAAGTGTTGAAGCAGAATGAGTCAGTGCCCCTACGTGATTAATGATGGGCTCCGGCGTCTCCGGGGCCAAACACTAAAAACAGCCAGGGGGCAGCGCGATAATGCACAATAATAAAGCCAGCAGACAATCAGCCAGGCAAAGCAAGGCCTATTAGCTCGCCCCATCAGGACGGCTAAGTGAGAAATTAGCCCTTCCCAAGCTCCGCCACAATTCATCAAGTGCTGCCCCTGAATTCCCCCTCAAGAAGTCATAATGTTTACTTAAAGACTGGCCTCGATGCCCCAGCGGCAAGCTTTATTGGCTCTTATTAATTCCCGACCCGGCCCTTGCAGCCATGCCATTTAAACCGAATTAAAGGGTTGAAAATTGGATGAGATGAAGTTGTCTTGGTGTTTGGCTCTCGCGTGATAAAACCGGACGTAAACGCAGGGGAGAAGGGGGGTAAAAAATGAGAAGGGAGGGCAAACAGATCGGGGTGTCAGGGATTGTTGAATGAGGCTGTCCTGAAATGTGTCACAGGAATGCAAGGAAGAGAAAAAAGGTTGGTGTTTGGAGAGGGGGGTGGGGGTGGTTGAGAAAAAATGAAGGGTATTGCTTTAATACTAAACTTCCTGTGTGGATAGGAACAGGTCCAAATGGGTACTGCCCAGTCATACATTCCAGAGACGCAGAAATGAAGGTTTTTGGTTTATCAGTCCTCTTATCAGGCATCACCATGACTGAAAAAATTATGATGGGTTCAATCTGTCTTAATTTAATATGTCAGAGGCAGAGAAGCGGGAGGAGGCTTAACGAAAAAGTCTGTGTTTTTGCTGGGCAGATCCCAAACCAGCAAGACAAAAGTTCTGAATCGTTTATGGTTAATTTAATTTTCTTTTTTAAAAAAAAAAAGACAAAAGTGTGAAAATGCTGTTTACCAAACTTTTTTTTTTTTAAGGAAAAAACACGAGTTGTTTAGAACTAACGCCGAACATTTCCATACAGTAAATCATCAGCGCACATTGCTTCCTTTTCCTTCCAGTTGAAATTTTTCAAAGTTTATCCTCAAAAGTTGTTCAGGAAAAAAGCTTTACGTCACAGTATAGATGGGAGCTGAACCCTGTGCAGGTCTGTAAGTGGAGTAAAGAGTCTCATCTGTGTGAAGTCTGACTCTGTGTTCGCCGGATTGACAGCAGGTGAGTGTGTTCTGTGGAGTATATGGAGTGTACCGCGGCGGAGGAGTGAGATCAAAGACAGCAGGAGCTCAGAGGGAGTCCTAGAGACTTCCAGCTCCCTGACGGCTCTCCCCACGGCGGCGTAGGGGAGACAAGTCTCTACCTTCACTTTCATATCAGCCGAAGAGCCCCCCCATTCTTCTGCACGGGCTTCGAAGGCTTCACACACGCAAGCGGTCTCAGAGGACTCGGAAGTGCTGCCAAACCTGCATCCCACCTACAGCAATACTCCTACACATGAACACACACACACACACACACTGTTGCTCTTAAGGAAGAGAAAACAGACCCTTTTTTTTTTTTTTTCAAGTTTCTGAAAGGGTTGAATTTAGAAGGAAATTTTCAGCATGATAAAAAAAGAGACAAACAACTAAAGCAACTCAAGACCAGATGTTGCCATCTTTAGAAAATAGAGTTGTTCGTAAGATTATCAAGTTGGTTTGAGTTTGACCATTAAGTGTATTATTTATAAACATTATGATCTACTAGATTTAAAAAATAATAATAATAATCAGGTCTCGCTTGTAAATGAGTCCCCGAGGCTCAATGGGATTAACCTGTATAAATAAAGGTTGAATGAATGAATTAAAAAATTGATTGCCTGTGACCCTAAGAGGTCAAAGCAGGTTAGTACACAATAGACATCCTTGCTACAAAAACAAAGTTATCCATATTTTCTTTCTCAAAGTAACGTTTCCTTTTGAATCAAATAAATATATGTGATTTAAAAAGATAACATTTAAGGTGTTACATTTGCCAGGTAGATGAGACTTTTTTTTTAATAGTAGTTAGTCACCTTCCTTTGTTTTTTTTTTTGTTTTTTTTTGTTTTTTTTAATGGTGTTCCAGTACCAATACTGGTATCAGTATTGAGCCCAATAGCCTCAAAGACTCGCACTTGTACTCGTAAACACCCCAATACTGCGCAACAATACCTCTTGTAAGCTTGGTGATGTAATTTTCTCTCCAATTTTAAAGGTGGAGCTCAAGACAATGAAAAATGTCAGTAGACTGAAGATATTTTAATATGAAGACAGGTGATGTGGTGAGACAGCAGACTGTTTGATGTGTTCTTAATAAAAGAAAAGTGTTTGTAAAGTCAGTGTGTAATGTTTAAGAACTAACTCTATAACTACTTGTACGTATCTGTACTTAGTATTGACAAGTACCCAAACTCAAGTACTTGTACATGGTCTGAAAATAAACTAGCATCAAGATACCTCGTTTTTTGTGTTTTACTGAAAAAAGCACCTCTGCAATAAAAGCACCACAGTTGCAGGAAGTGCCTTGACAAAAAGAGAGCATCAAATGTAACAACGGTACGGTTTAATCAATTTAGCATGCTCAAGTTGATTGATATTGGTAGTTAGTACTGCAAAATATTATGCCTCAGTTTTCTTAACACAAGGTCATAACTACACTGATTTTTTTATTATTATTTTGCAGGTTATGGAAACATTACAGCCTGACTACTTCTCTAAATAAAAAGCATAACAAAAAATTAAGCCTGATATGCTATATAATTCCAATAATCCAGGTAATAATCCAACAATGTTGAGTCAGGGATGACTGAGGACTGTTGGGATGAAGGACGAAACGTTTCAGCAAAAAAAAAAGAAACTGTCCAGATGACCTGACTGAAAAATAGTTGGATTATTACCTGGATTACTGACCATGAACTTTAGTGTTTTGAACCACTTTGGCATGACTGCCACAGAGGAGTTGACGGGGGAGAGGGCGGCCCCCGGAGACCATCTTATCACCAGCAAACTGTTTTTTGTTTTTTTTTCCACTATGGGTGTGTGTTGTTTGTGGTGGGACTCAGTTTGTTGGTGGCTCCTCGTTTTGAAGAAGTCCTTCGGATGAAGGACGAAACGTCTCAGCAAAAAAAAAGAACCCATCCAGATGACCTGACTAAGCCGGATATAGTTTCTGAGTGTATTTTAATCAGCAATTTTGCCTATTTGAGCCAAGTACAATTGACATTTAACAAGTACTTACTACTTAAATGACTGATATTTAACAAGTTCTAATTCTTGATCTTTATTGGATGATGACATTTACTATAGACAGCAAAAACTGACCAAATTAACAGCGCTGCTGGGTTAAAGAAAAAAAAAGAACAAAAAATTCATAAACTCCTAAAAGTGCAATCACAAAACAGCCCCCTGAAAATCCCTAACAAGGGAAGGAAAGTACGAGACCTTCATTAGACAAGCAGTCCTCTCAGGCCAAACCAAACATCTGCATATGTTTACTTGTTTCATCTGTTAGCAACACCATCTTAAATAAATTCGAGAACTGTAACGCCACTTCTAAGCAAACACGCTCACCACTCGCCAGCTCACTCACTCAACTCCTCATGCCATTACAACCAGAGCCAGGCCGGCAAATAAACTCACGAGGAGGAGGGGGGGCCTTAATTGGAGCATTTGACGGGTGCCTGGGGTTAATTGGGAAGCATAAAGAGCAGCTGGCTCGGCAGTGGAAGTTGAGACAGGGATAATAAGTTCTTTGCAGGAGAGACAGTTAGTGATGAATCAGATCAGAGGAACGGTGTACCGTAATCATCATCACATCGCCTCTCCGCCACCTCCTGACAAGCAGAGACAACCTGGCTCGCAGCTACGCAATCTGGCACCTATCACACAGGACTGGCAGTCACAGTGCTTCACACACACCTTCCCTAACTGTCTTCACTCAACTAAGCTCTCAATAACCCCTACCTCCAGGACACAGAACCCAGTTTATCAGTTTCCTGGTCAATATATGTAAATCTTTCCAACAATGTGGATACTAATGGCTTATTACCCTGCGTTAGCTGGTTTGCATTGATCTCTACGCCAGAGGGAGATGAAAAACCAGAGCAGTTCACTGCTTATACGTAGCAAGTAGGAGGATAATTTCATTCCAGCTTGTTTCAATAAAAGGCAAACATTAACATAAACAATCTAAAACATTCACCCCGACATTTTTTTTGTGCAAGAAATAGGAGGGAAAAACTTTCCAGGATTACACGGTAACCAGGTCCAGATGGGATGGCTCTGTCTAACTTTATGTGTACCGCTAAAGTGCATCTGTCTCTATTGATTATTTGCACAGGAAAACTATTTTTTTCAAGAAGAGAAACTGTTCAGTGAGTCTACATAAAGCGAGGAAAGTGGTTCTGGTAGCAGCAAAGGGTTTGGATGTAACTCTAAACTCTTCTTTTTGCTAGGAGGGTGGCTGAGGGAGCATTTTGTGGCAGAAGGAAGCCCAGGTAGAGTCATAAGCAGTAATGGGAGGAGACAGGGACTTAAGAGTGCCACACAAAAGCCGGGCTTTATAAATAATTCCAAAAGCTAACAGGACCCCTTGTATGTGAAAATCTGTGAAACACGTTCACACACAGATGCGCACACACCCGCGGACCGCCACCAGGGGGAATAGGTTATATACACGCTGCTCCGCTGGGGCTGTTGTGGGTCTAACCTGCCCGGAATGGTAAATTTGCGAAGGAATAACTTTCTTGCATAGGTGATGCAAGAAGGAAATCAAGTGTGGAAAGGTCCGTTCCTGCGAGCCACACACACATTTGCACACTCAATCACTCATAATGCAGGGCAGCAAAGCACACTGAAGACCTGTCTTGTAAATCTCTTTGTGAAAGCAGCTTTTCGGGGTAGACAGGGGTTTACACTACTGAGCCCTGAGGTAGAGCTGCAGACTCCACTCCCTCTAACCCCCACCATAGTCTCTTTCCTTCTCCCACACACATACTCTCCACCCCACATTTCTTCCTCTTCTTTTTGCCCTTCTTTCACCCTTTCAGTTGCACCCTTCCCTTTCTCTCTCCCCCTTTCTCCAGCCCTCTGCCCAAACCGGGCTTCGGAGCATGGGTCCTTAGCCCCTCAGGCTCTTGTTGTGTTGCAGTGACTAATGTCCTGCCTTTGCTCAGACAATGAGTTTGAGGCTGAGCCGGGAAAGTGTTGAGGAGGGAAAAAGACTCTCGCACCTTTGACAAATGGAACCCTTTGCACTCCCAAGCCCACTGAGGGAGGCTTTACAATGTTGCGCTCCACGCTCCGTGTCCTCCGAGGGACGGCTGCAACCCGCAAAGCCGCATCTGGGGAAACATAATGAATTCTTTGGGAAGTCTAACCTGGCTTTCTTCATGAATAAGATATATTTCCAAAGCATGTCAACCCCTATTAATAAAAACACCAGCCTGGCAGGAATAGCCAAAGCCGTTTTAGGGGCCCCGTGCACACGTAAATATTTCTGCTTCTCTATAAATTTTCTCAGGCCTGCTTGCTTCTTTCCAGGGCTGTCACAGGGCAGGCCCCTACATTTCCCCGGGAAAAGCAGCTGCGATGACAAACTCTCATCAGGATCGTCCCGAGTCCCTCTCTTTCAAAGGACTCAAACTCTCGGATGCGCCCTCCTCTTGCACCCTACCCCCTCATGCAACCCTGAAAGGAACTGGGCTTTGTCTGATGAGCAAAGAAGAGAAGAACCCCCCTCCATCCGCCCCCCCTCTACCTCCTCAAAACTCAACCCCAAAGCCCAACTCCCCTCTGCAAGCCCTGTTTCTCATTCCCCGCAGAGTATTGTTAAAACACAGCCCCCTCTCTTTTTTTATGGCCCGGCCTCCTAAAGCTGCATACTTTGCATGAGAAAAAACGATTAGTCTTCAAATGTTGTGCTGTCAATGAAGGGTTCTTTTAGACTGGGGCTGAAATTTGCTCAGATAGAAGAGTTGCCCTT
Organism: Hypsolebias coamazonicus; assembly: GCA_032273985.1. Taxonomy (NCBI): domain Eukaryota; kingdom Metazoa; phylum Chordata; class Actinopteri; order Cyprinodontiformes; family Rivulidae; genus Hypsolebias; species Hypsolebias coamazonicus. The sequence continues at coordinate 8,796,395 of JAVCKU010000078.1, forward strand.
TGTTTTTCTAAGATGAGGCATGATTAGAGGCAGGGTCTGTTAGCATTCATTACTGAAAAGAACTCACTGAAGGGGGGGCGCTTACATGGGATACTACTCCCCCTCTTTTCTCCAGATTGCTCCAAAACCACAAAAAAACAGAAATAAAAGGGGCAGAGTGGGGGATAAGGCAGCCATCTACAACATGTTTGGAGAGTAAATAGAATGCCTGGGCTTCTTTCAGGTATTAACCTTGGGATTTACATTTGGCATCCAAACAATGGACACCTCCTTGACCTCCACTCCAGGAAGCAGCGAGACTCGGGGATAACTCCCTCTGGAAGACAAGCGGCACGGGAGAGCAAACACATGGACTTCATATAACCTAATTATTATCGTGAGCACAAAGGTTTAGATCAAGCACAGTTAAGAAAACAGTTTTTTTCTTGCTTAACTAGGGGGGTTTTCGCGGTGACACAAATCAAGAAGCAGGGGTGAGTGACAGATCATTGTTCACAGCAAGCGGTCGGTGTGTGTGTCTTCCAAAAAAAAAAGCCCAGACCCCCTCACGGATGCCACAACCAGCTCTCATCAAAGCCGACACAATACACATCTGCACAAACAGCCGCAGACCCGGGAAACTTGTCCGTTTGGGGCAACGCAACTTTACACACATGGGCCTCAAACCGGAGCACTTCGCCTCGTGCCGCTACACTTCACACCACAGACTTTAAGACATTTTTACAGCGTCCAAAGCAAACAGAGGAGGGGATGAGGGGGCAGCCACATGCAGGCGCGACATGTCCTGTTTGCCATTTAGGTGTTTAAGTGGCGGGGAACGGTTCTCCGCATACTTACACCCAATTTTAGACATAAAATTTACCACCACTTAACAATGGGCCCTTGTGTTAAGTTGTCAAGCACTCATGAATTTGAATGGCTTGATTAAATATAAGTGAAACCTTTTCCTATTTTTCCTCCAATATTTTTATGGCGGTTTTATGAGCCTCCCTATTTGAGATCAGGCGAAATTGTCACGACTGGTTGGAGTTTCTGGAAGCCCCTTCGGCTGAGCTATAAAGCTATAAAGCCCTGACGTTTTATTACGATTATTATTCCATTTCTGTTTTATTTGTAAAAATGAAATAAAAGACAAATTCTTCCAAGTAAAAAAAAAAAACTTGAATGAATGCACGAGCACGCATGCATTTCCAGTGCGATGACAGCAGAGCAAAAAGCCCCGAGTGTATTGAAATTCTCGAACGCGAGGAATATACATATCTAAAATTGCAGTTTGCTATCTTGAGTCTCATACCCTCTTCATCCCTTCATTTCCCCCTTATCCAAAGACATCGCCTGGGCTTGAAAGGTGCCTTTAGCAGGCTCCTTGAAACAAGCGGCGAGGGTCCCACTCAGGGACAGTGATAGTTGAGGTGGAGGGGAAGCGACAGTGGGAGAGGTAGGCGGGGGAGAGTGGGAACACATAGCATATTAAATCTGCTGGCGGAGCTGGCTCGTCCACGCAGAGCGCCAGAGAGTCAGATCTGAGGCATGCCCTGAAGGGATGGCTGGGCCTGGGGATTAGGAGGCCAAGGAGAAGCCCTCGTGCACCCGAAGATCCCTTCTTGTCTCTGCCGGTACGCAAATGCATCCAGACATTTTGACGCTCCTCAGGTTTGCCCAAGTTTTCACACACAGACACACACACACTTCCACTTGCTCTGCTCCCCCACCTCTGTCTGACTTGTCCTCTTTCTCTCCCCACTGTGTCTGTTTCATTTGATGTCAGCGTATCAAAGTAGCACATCATCAAAGCAGGGGCAGGATTTCTTGTGGGGGCCATCTCTTCAACCATATGCGAGGGACGCAACAGCTAATCACACACTTACACCAAACTTTCACTGACGAGGTGGTTCCTATGAATATTTGTTTAGCGCAAAGATGTAATTTTCGCAATCTGCGCCTCGTCGGGGAGTTCTCGAATTTATTCAGGGAGCAAGATGTTTCAAGAAAACTCATAAAACCTGTAAGAATACACAAAATCTTGCTGCATTATCAACTTCCCCATCATTACACTTGTTTTAACAAAACATTTGTCACTTCCTTGTGAGCCTCAGGTTGCAGAAGCAACACAACAAGACAGCTCATTAGTGGCTCATACCTCATAATAGGCCTGAGGACACAACTTCCTTCAGTTCTAAATTAAGTACTGTAGAGGGCCATGTGTCATTGGAGTCATGAGGTCACAGGTGGCCTGGGCCACTGTCACCATTTATGCATATTGTTGTTGCAGGAAGTGCTTAAAGTTGAGATAAAAGAGAAAAAAGGAAAAGCATGCTGCCGCTATGAAGAAGGCTGATTCAGAGGAAAGATTTGTCGCAAGCAGCGAGCTCAGACGTGTGCATGTTGTTCCTGCACATGAGCTTTTTAAAACACCTTTATATATGAATTTTTTTTTTTAATGGCCTTTTGATAAGCATCAAAGTTCATGCACAATAATTCAGGTAAAAATCCAATAATGTTCAGTCAGCTCATCTTTTGGTAAATCAGTCCAAGTATGATTTGTTCATCCCTTAAGTTAAAAAGATTCAGCAATTATTATATGGATTAACACAACTATAATTTATATTATTATTATTTGTTTCATTACATTTGAAAAATGTCCATGCTGTGATACAAAAACCTGAATTAGTTATTTATTAAGTGCAGAATGATTTTATAGAAGCCACAGAGTTGATGTAAATATTGTTAATATTTGTGAAATAATTATTTAACCCTAATTCATTAATACTCTCTGAAATTCTAACTTTGTGAAAATAAAAACTCCCATTATGAACGTGGATTCTATAATGACATAAATATTTTAATAGCAGTAAATGTAATTAACAATATGGTGAAAAATTCATATGAATGAAGATAAAAATGATATTATTTAGAATATAACAAATTACAAAAATATTTAGTTATAAATTATGTTTGGCTAAACATTAGTATTAAATTTAAGGCCTGGTAGTTCTGCTTTTTATCAGAATTTGTTTTTTTACAGTAATTAATCTAAATTAAAAATATTCAGTTTTAAAGATAAAATAAGGCGACAGGAACTTTAAAATACAAAATAATTTATTATTTTAATTAACAAATGTAATTAAAGCATTGCCTGAAAGGTGATTAAATGTTCTTAAACAAACAATAAAAGTTCATTTGTATCTGTGTGAACTTGTTCAACATCTGTTGCAAAACCTTTGTGAATAATAGCGGAACGATTTTAATAAATAAAAACGATTGAAAGAAAACGTATTTATGTGAGCTTCGCCACATGGCTGAACACCTCGGACCCTCGTTGCGTTTTGAAACCCGAGAGCAGATAAAATGTGGAACAGCTGGCGAGAACAGGAGGGAAAGTTTCAACCAGAAACCTGCACATGTGGAGCCGTCTTCACATCAGACCCCCCAAAAAAATACACATACTACACACACGAACTGAGAAAAACGTCTTTCCTCATGACCATTTTTTTTACCTTTCTTGAATCAGTGAGACATTATTTATTGAATTATTAATATTTGGGATGATTAGCATTTTAATAACGCCTGCTCATAATTAACACCAAACTCGAAGCAGCCGGATTTAGAATAAAATAGTCACATTTTCATGATTTCTAAATTTGTTCAGAGCCCTAATCCGGTGTCCACTATGACCCCTGTGGGGGCCAAAAATGACACCCTTTACAGACCCCCATGGGGTGGAGGTGTCTTAAATTTCTCTGAGGCATGCCAGTGATGCGTCTTTAAACATGTTTCTTTCTTTTAAACAAATTGTTTGATTTCATTTAATTGTGCGTATATATATATATATATGTGTGTATTTAATTCTGCCAGGTCAAAAATTATCTGAATGATTAAAAATATTTGGTTGCACAAGAAAAAATATTGACATTTTTCTCTCCTTTTTTTAACCTTTTCAAATAAAAATAAAAAAATACAATAAACAACACTCCGGTGCTAAATACAGTGGAAATATTTCAATCTGGAATGACAAGATTGTTTTTAAATAGTAAAACTTTTAACTTAACAAGCTTTTTTTTTCATTATTATTATTATTACTATTACTGTATTATTATTGTTGTTATTAACGGATGATTAACAGCACTGACGTGTGAAAAGAAGAGAAAAGGAGAAGAGGATGAGGAGGATGAGGAGGAGGAGGAGGAGGAGGGAGCAGGTTTGGTCACATTTCAACTCAAATATTCTCAGATGAAACTCATGTGTCCTCCTAACTGCTCTTGTAAGCCTGGCGCTCTCCTGCAGGATAAAACAAATCAAAAACAGGCGCTGAAATATGATCACACGTGCACACATAAATATGCACACACACACACACACACACACACCATGCGCGTTTCTTAAGGTAAAAGCTCCAGTAAAGTTTCAAGTCTGGACAAAGTTTCAGTTCAAGCTCCAGAACAGAATCAGAAGTTTTTTTTTTTTTAATCTGTTCCAGAAGCTTCAACGCTGATTTTTCTCACTTTTAACTCAAGTTCATTCAACTTTACGCAAAGTTTGGCGCATTGCGCGTCTTGTTGTTGGACACCAGAAATCCCCATTTTGGGACAATCCCCAGTCTGTTGTGCATTTTTTTTTTTTTTTTTTTTTTTTGTATGAGCTAAGAACAGAAATGGACTCATTTCTATTATTTAAGAGTTCCAGCTTGGATGAAACTCCATCATCTGTTTGAAATTTGAAACTTCTGCTGCTTCATAAAGTCTCATTGGCTCGTTAAACCAAAAAAAAAAAACGCAACAATATCCAACTTTGTTTGGTTTGAAACGATAACTTACTTCTTCCTGGATGATTTCCCCTTCAACTCTTCACTTTGTATCTTCTTTGGGTTTAAAAAGAAGAAGCAGCAGAAGATTTCTGCTTCTCTTCTTGAGCTGCAGATGTGCCTCTGGAGTTGCCTCGGACTTTTCTTCTTCTTCTTTACGCAGCAACTCCAACTCCAAAACAGCGCAGCCAGAGTTTTCCCTCTTTCCCCTCCTCCTCCTCACAGTTTGCTGCCTTCAAAGCAGCGGTCCTGACAGAAACAGGCCTGACGACCTAATCATCAATCATGGTGGACATTTTTACTACCTTCTAATTATCTTCATGTATTTGACATAATTTCTACTGGCTGGTGAAGGTTCAAAAAGCATGCAAATGGAAGATCAATCACATTTATTGGTAAAGATGATCTGAAAGTTCTGCAGTTTTCTTTTGGAAAAAAACACTCTCTTGCTGTTATTTGCTGCAAAAGATAAAGAGCCTATTGTGAAACTTCCATCCTGGGCAGTTCCCGCAGAGCGTCTCCTGCCTGGTGCCTTTCTTCTCACTGCGTGAGAGACTTCATTATGTGTCTGAAAATAAGCCCTGTGTGCTTTGAAGAGGCGCCGAAATAGAAAAGCTTTCATTCCTGTTGTAAACGATTTAAATGTCTGCGCAGTCGGACAAATAATAAAAGTTATTGGTAAATGTGTCGTTTTGTTTTTGGAAATGATCATTTAAATTAGAAAATTAGAACTAGAAGAGCTGGTTTTTGTTTTCATGAAAGCAGAAAACTCCCAAACGAAGTGAGTTCTGGATGAATTCTGAAAATGAAGTAAAAAAAAAAAAAAAAAAGGTTTCATCTTGCTGTCAGCTGTGTGGCAGTGATTATGAAAACCAACTGTGGAGACTTTTCAGGTCATGAATGCTGCCATCTCTGAAGACGATGGTCAACATGTGTTCAGGCTTTAAAAAAAAAAAAGAGTGAAAAGAAATAAAGAAAACAGTTCAAAGCTGTAGAAGTTCTTAAACACCTCCAGAGCACAAAATAAGTGAAGGACTGCACGAGACGTCACGTTAGTTTTATGAACCCTGATCCAGTCCACATGTCTTGCTTCGTCTTCTGTCGCACACACTTGTGAAACACACATCACGACTCTGGATGGATGCATTTACATGTTCAGCTCACTGAAGGAACACAGCAAACTTTAGGACAAGTTCCACTGATCCAATTCTTCTCTGAGGGACAGTTTGTCTTTTGTTGCAAGTCTACCCTCTGCTGGCTGCTGCGAGGCTCAAATCCCTTCAACTCCTGCTGCCCTGGGGTCAAAAGAAGCCCCGAGGCCTGGCCATTTTTACCCCAGATAATGTTTGCGCCATCATCATCATCTGCTGTTGAAAGATAAACAGTAATGGTTTGTGTGTCTGCCTGTTAGCAAAATATATCATAAACCACAGAGCAGGTTTTATGGAACTTGCAAAGTGTCTGATGGATGTTCATGTACAACATCCAAAAAAGTTTATCCAGGTCATCTGGATGGTTTCTTACTTTATTTTTGTTGAGACATTTCGTCCAAAGGACTTCATCAGTCCAAGGAACCACAAGAAGCTCTGTCCCACAAGCAGCAAATCCACAAAGCGGACCAACCATTTTGATGGGGATAAGATGGTTTCTGGGACCCGCCCTCTCTCCCGTCGACTCCTCTGAGGCAGCCATAGTCAAAGTGGTTCAAAACATCAAAGTTCATGCTCAATAATGTTTGGGGAGTGGTGGAGCAGAGGTTAGAGAATATGGGCCTGTGATAGGAAATTTGCAGGTTCAACTCCCGCTACCAGCAACGTCAAAATGTGGGTGGAAAAGGTGAAACACCCACAACTGCCTCCACCCTCATTTGCCCCACTCTGGGCCAACCCCCACCCCATCTGCTCCCAAAAACAGGGCTCTCTTGAAAATGAGTTCTCGTGACTCAATGAGACTACTGTACCTGCATAAATAAAAGGTAAATGGAAAAAATAAAATAAAAATAATTCAGGTTAAAAAAGTCCAAAAAAGTTCAGTCAAGTCATCTGACAAAAACAAACAAACAAACAAAAAAACCTGTCTAGATGATCTGACTGAACTTTGTTGGATTTTTTTAACCTGGATTACTGAGCATGAACTTTGATGTTTTGAACCACTTTGGCATGACTGCCTCAGAGGAGTTGATGGGGGAGAGGGCGGGCCCCGGAGGCTAACAGCAAACTGTTTTTTCCACTATGGAGTGTGCTGTTTGTGGGAATCAGTTTTGTTTGGTGGCTTCTCAGATTGAGGAAGTCCTTTGGATGAAGGACGAAAAGAATCAGCACAATAAAAGAAATCGTCCAGACGACTTGACTGAACATTGTTGGATTTTATACCTGGATTATTGAGCATGAACTTTAGTTTTATTTTATGAATCCGTCCAGAGGACTTGACCAAAGAACCAGTGTTCTGATGAATATGGTGAAGATTTTCTTGGGGAGGTGGACGCATCAGTCTCTGCTAAATCATCCCTGAAAGCGTTTTGTTTTTAATCCTAAACAGTGGTGAGAGAGTCTAAGAAGTGCCTGGGGAGAACGTAGGATGATGGTGTCAGTTTTTTTTTTTAATCTCTATGTGAGGTCAGTGTGGTTGGGAAGAAAATGTTCCTCATTCTAAATATGGGCTGACAGTACAGCAGCAGTGAGACCCTTCTTTGTTTCACACCATGGTCCCTCAGGAGGACGATGCATTCTTTGTTTTTTTACCCACTTTTACAACAGCATTGTGGCTGGCAGGGAGCTCAGTGGCGTTACCAACGATAAACATGGAAGCAAGACGTCTATTTTTGTGTTGCACCAACAGACTGGGGGGCTATTTTTTGCTGAGGAGGCAAACTGAAATATGAAACATGAAATGTGAGAACAAGAGGCCATTTCGAGAGAGGGGAACCAAACATCTGCGGCAGGTGCATTTTCGTTCATACAAAGAAAGTAAAAGTGAATCCATTGCACACTAAATGTTTATTTCGTGGCTTGGACAATCGTTAAAACAAACATCTATGTGTCGCTGATCTTTGTGCTGTTCCCTTAAACAGAGGGGGGGGGGGGGTGTCATGTGCTACTGGAACTATTTGTAAACAGCATGTAGAGAAGACATCTTAAATCACTCAGACTTGCAGGACCTAATAAATTTGCAGTTTGGAAAGTGAACAAGTAGGTCAGCCAAAGCGCTTTCAGACTCCCAGAGCTGGACCTCCATCATCTTGACTCGATCTGCCCTCTTTCTCAAACACCACTTCACTTCCCGTCCTCCTGCTGCTGCTGCTTTCTTATACACTTTTGACACCATTTTAAAATCTAACCTCCAGTTTTCAGTTTTCTTGCAGTCATTACTGTTGCATTACAGCCGTGCACTTCACAGTGTCACTTGTGACACTGTGAAGGTGGTTCTTTGTCCTCCCATTTGCTCTTACTCAAGTCTGATTTTCTTCCGCTACCTGGCTCTTTATGAGAAGCAGAGTAAACCACCACCTACAGAAAACATCTACACTTCATCTGGTCAGACAGGATGGCCATGTCGGCCCACGCTGGCTGCTTAGATCCTTTTGTGATGAGTTAAAAAAAATAAAATTATTGTTTCTTAATCTGAAAGCTGTTGAAAGGCCTAACATTTCCTGAAGGTGAGCAATTATGATAAAGTAAAGAAGAAATATTATGTACAAGTCTGTTAAAAGTATGTTTTGAAGTTGAATTAATGAGCAAACGTTCAGCAAAGAGTTTTCTGTGAGAAAAAAAACAACAAAACAAAGAGAACTGACTGTCGCTTTGAGTGCATTGATGCTGTGTGAGCGAGGGAAGCCCATCGATGTGAGGATGGCGACGCTCTCCTCGGGGGGTGAGATCCCCAGTGGAGTGGCCCCCAAGGTGCTGTCACTGGCGGGGGGACCGGGATCCAGCATGGACGGCAGAGTGAGTGGTTCTGCAAAGTCTGAAAGGGAGGAAGAAATTATTAGAAATTTATTATTTTTTACTAGTTATGAAATATTTTTATAAAGAACTGAAGGAAATATTAGTCAATAGCTTCATACGGGTTGGTTTTATTTTGTAAATTATTTTGACGATTCATTGTTTTAGGACTAAATCTTTACGCGCAAGTATTTAATCATTTAACACTAATTCGTGAGTGCTGCATTCGACACATTATAACCCAAATGAATATACAGCAATTTAGCACTGGTCCTGACAAGTAAAGAACTTGTATAATATTTGACCTTGACCTGTGACCTTCACCTTGAAGCTGGGGTGATGTGTGACGTTTTGTTAAATTATCTTGAGAGGCTCAACAGTTATAGGCGGGACAAGAGAGCATAAGGAATGTGTGGACGTACAGACCGACAAACAGAGACTACATAGAATAATAATAATCAAAAAGGGGAAGAGAGAGGAAAGTAAGATTTGGATAATTTTACTAAATATTTTGATTTACCATAAAAGGAGGGGTTAAAAGTAAGAGGGAAGAAACTTCAGAGGGAAAAAAATGCTGAATTTACTAAAAATCCAACTATTTGGTTCTGAAAAAGTGAACAGGTGGGTCAGTTTTAAAGTTCAACACAGAGTGGTCCAGCTTTGATTTACATCATGACACCTTGTGTCATAAGATCTCAGAAATTAGTTTCTCAGATCGTACCATTGTTTGGTTCTCTAACTATCCTTCAGATTGAAGGCAATGTGTTCAACATAATGGTATTTTCTCCAGTTATCCAACAGTCAACAATGGTGTACCACAAGGCACAGTCTTAGGACCCACCCTCTATACAATCTATACAGGTAATGTAGGTCAAAGCATTCCTGATGCATCCTTACATTTCTATGCTGATGACACAGTTGTTTATTGTCGAGCTAAAACAGTTGCTAAGGCTTTCCA
>JAVCKU010000078.1:8806194-8817111 GCA_032273985.1 Hypsolebias coamazonicus
TAACCACTTGGAAATACAGTACTGTACAGGTTTAAGGTACAGAATGTACGCTGGTTTTGTGTTACGTTGAAAAAAAATGTTTACGACACCGCATACCATGCATTTCCGACTTACGTCAAATTTGGTTTACGACGTTGCTGTGGGAACGGATCTGCGACGTAAGTCGAGGACTACCTGTATGCTGAAATGTATTTTAAGAAATAATGTTTTTGCTGTTAAAAAAAAAAAACTAGAGATCTCATTGTTTTTTCTATAAAGAACCTTAATACATAAATTTAAGTAATTCAAAAAGTATAATGGCTTCAAACATTAATTAAAACATTAACCATTAACATAATTTTTTCTTTAGAAGAATGTTTTGGTATGTGAATTGTTGAAACAGCACCAAGTATTTGGAAGTATTTTATTGCAAAGAGGAAACTTAACAGTAAACAACAGTGTACAAATTAACTAAAATAAACTTGATTATTTGAAATCTGTGCCAACAACAGGCTACGTACTCTGCAAAACACGGTCAGTCAAGTTTAAAGTACAATGAATGTGAACTGTGTAAAAGATTTGATCAAGGACAAGATTATTTTTGTCTAATAAAGTTTTGGCTCGTAAATGTTTCTGCAACTTAGTTGGTCTGATTTATTTATTATCACTCGCTGCCTAAAGTCAAAATATTTTGGACTCTGTGCGTTTGATTGTCTACTTGTTAGCAAAATATCTCGTGAATCAGTTGATGAGTTTTAATAAAATTTTCAGAAAGTCCTACTGGATGTACATTAGTAACTGATAACTTTTGACGTCAACTCAATTCAAGATGGCTGCCACAGCAATCACAAAATGGCTACAATTGAATCAGTTTTACAAATAATGAGTTAAAATATGGTGTGGTAGTACCTGAGAGACATCCCAAATACGTATTTCAAGCAGTGATAGATTGCATAAACCTTCATTTAAAAATTTGCCATTAACTACTGAAGTTAACGCTGTCTCTCTGTTAGCAAAATATTTCATGAACAATCTAAAAAAGGTAAGTCTGTTCCTCTGGACCAACTATTCTGGACCCCAAGATGTTCTCAGGCCAACCAAGAGACATAGTCTCTCCAGTGAGTTCTGGGTCTTCCCCGGGGGTTTCCTCTCAATTGGACATGCCCGAAGCACCTTCCTAGGGAGGCGCCATGGGGCATCCTTAACAAATGCCCACACCACCTCAACTGGCTAATCTCGATGTGGAGGAGCAGCGGTTCTTCTCCGATTCTCTCCTGGATAACTGAACTTCTCACCATCTCTAAGGGAGAGTCCAGCTACCCTGTGGAGGAAACATTTCAACCACCTGTATCTGCGATTTCATTCTTTTGGTCGCTACCCAGAGCGCGTGACTATAGGTGAGGGTAGGAACGTAGACTGACCGGTAAACAGAGTTTTGCCTCACAACTCAGCTTCTTCTTCACCACAATGGACCAGCACAGACGCCACAATAATGCAGACGCTGCACCAATCCATCTGTCAATCTCACGCTCCATTCTTCCCTCATTCCTGAACAAAACCCCAAGGTACTTGAACTCCTCCGCTTGAGGCATAACACCCTCGACCCGAAGAGGGAAAAAACACTCTTTTCTGACTGAGGAACATGGCTTCAGATTTGGAGGTGCTGATCTGGATCTGGAGGCCTGAACATAACATATTAAACAGACAACTTATTGTGTTGAATTGTTTTAATAGTTTAAAAGTTTGTGGCCCAAATTGAATGAGCTTTCTTGTCAGATACGACCCAACTTGAATAAAGTCACATTGTTGCATTGTGCATATAAAATAAATAAAATCAATCAGATACATTTTGCAGACATTATTCAAAATATATTAAAGCGATTATTTAATAGGCCTGCAATGGTCTCCTGGGCTGACCCTTTAAGGTGAGTGCAAAGTAAAGCTGCTCCTTAGGGTTAGGTATAATCAATGTACATAATCAATATACAGGGAAATTATGTGATAAGAGAGAGGTCTTTAGGGTGCAGTTCTAATCAATATAGAGGTTGGAGTCTGTGAAGGAAAACTGGGCGGTCTGTTAATCGTTTAACCAGGATTTGAATGTGTGAGGCAGACAGGTCAAGTCCGTCAGACCCACTTGGGCTATTTATCTTGATTTCTGACACACAACCAGTCAGCCACTGCAGCAAATAAAGAATTCAACGTAATTAGCTTTAAAGGTTATATAACTAATTACCTGGTACTTAATGCTGCAGTGAATCAATCAAAGCAAAAGATTCTCTGTCACAGCTGTCAACATCTCTGTCATCTTTACAACGTCTTTGGCTGGAGATACATAATACAGGATTTATTACTTGATGTCAAAACGGCAAAGTTGCACTGCATTTGTGTACGCTACTTTGAATACTTCGTTGCAACATCAAAAAGTTAATAAATCCAAGCAAATAAGCCAGTTTGGTGCCACTGTAAAGTCTTTATATGCAATTATGTACATATATGTTCATAAATGTTAACAGAACTGGCTTCGATAACATGAAAATACTTGTCGCTGTGAGCACAGGACGGAGAGCTGAGGGAGGAGACCGTCGAAGGCGTTCTGTGAGATACAACTAATACTCCTGTCAGTTTGTCAGGCGGTGCTCATCTGGTCTGGACTACACAGAGACAAAGTCCTTGTTATGAATCTCTCAAAGAGAATCCGAGGAACGTGGTAGTGGAGATGGGGGAGTGAGGTGTGGGGGTGGGCAGGGAGTGTTTGAGGGAGGCTGAGGTGGGAGAGAACAAGAGGGTAAAGGAGGAGGGAGGAGGCGCACATGGGCATCAGTAGGGTTAGCGACTCCCGAAAGTATTTCATCAAAGAGGGCCAGGATCCTGGGGATTGAGATTCTGCCTGGAGGCAAGTAACCATTGGTCTCCCAAGAACATATTCCAAAGTAGGACTCGCAGAGCCAAAGCACACATCAAAAGAACCTCTGCAGCCGAAGCGATTCTGGAGGAGAAAGAAAGGGGTTCAGGTCCCATCCTGGCTCCCCTTTAAGCCCCAGATCTCACCCCAATTAAGAAGGAACCACTGTTTGTTCCAGACCCTGAGATCTGCAGGCAGGGAGGTGCTCTCACCAAGGTAGACGCCCTGGTGAAACACACATACACGATAGCTGAACATATCTTCTTCGTTTTTGCCACTTTTCCTCACACCAGGATCGGAATATAAAAGAAAAAAAACCGTCTGTTTCTGCGTTAGTGCCCTTATGAGCACGTTTCCAGTTTCCGATCATCTCACTGAGATTATGATAGCTCTCAATTTGTCTATGTATGCTGCAAGAGTAACAGTAAATCAATACTTGGCAGAATGTTGCGTAGGCATTTAGATTCTTGGCTTTAATTTTTCGCCTGTGGACAGATGTCACAGTGAAATGGATACAGCAGAGTGGGCACATTATACCCAACAGATGTGACCGCAAAAATGCTGTGTAAAACTGGACAAAGGACTGCTGCAGTTTCCATATCAGAGAAGAAAGCCAAAGAGGGTTGATGGGAGTATTGATGAATTTTACTTAATAAGGAGTAGCAATTGTATTAAGCAAAAGTTATGAAGAAGACTTTTCAGATTTTTTTTTTTGTCATGTTCGTTTTGTTAGACCTTTGTGTTGAATCCAGTTTTTTACTGGTACAGGCAAAAGAGTATATTACTCCAGTTCTTGCCTCCCTGCACTGGCTCCTAGTTCATTTTCAAATGCAGTTCAAACTCTTTCTGTATGTTTTTAAATCTCTGAAGTTCTTCCCTCTCCTACCTTGCTGATCTGCTGCAGCCATATGTGCCACAGCGCTCGCTGAGGTCAGCAGATCAGATGCTTTGATTGGTTCCAGGCACTCGTCTTAAACCCAGAGGTGACAGTGCTTTCTCTGTTGCAGGTCCAAAACTGTGGAATGAGTTACCGCTGTATGTCCGACAGGCTCCCTTTCTCCCTGTTTTTAAGTCTTGTTTTAAAAACCATTTTTATTCTTTGGATTTTGACATTGTTTCAGCTGATTTTGATTGTTTCCACTGTGTAGCACTTTGGTTCGCCATTGCTGTTTTTAAGTGCTTTATAAATAAAGTGCTATGTCATGTTATGGTAACACTATTGGCCCCAACATCCTTAAACATACAAAAATCTTAAACTTTTTTTTTATATAGGTATTGATTTAGTCATTTTTACGAAGTAGAATCTAATTTATTCTAGTTTGTATATTAAAATGATGTCTTCTACTTCACCAAAATTAGAAATTGTGTCCCACAAGATTCTGCACTTAAACAAATTTGGTTTTATTTTTATGCCACTGCCACTTTTTATCTCCACAGGATGCCCTGCTCTATTTTCCCTACAAATAAAATCAACTCTAATGTTGAAAAGCTTTGTTACTGAGTTTAAATGTTCCCAGTCCAGGTTCATATCCAGAGGTGACAAGCCCTTTTCCATGGTGGTTCCTCTGTGGAACAAAGTACATGTGGTTTGAGCTGGTCAGTCTACTGCTCATTTTAAAGCCCTTCTTAAAACTAATTTATATTCATTGTTTGTTTTTTTTAGGTCTATTTGAAAGGAATACTATAATTTGTTTTGTGCATCATTGTCTCATGGTGGGAATTACAAATGAGTTTTTTAATCTACGGTAGCTTTTTTTATTAGTAATTGCTGATTTTATTTATTTTACTCTGTACAGCACTTACCGGTAGTTGTGTTATAGTCCCAGTGTTTTGACTTGACTTGCGTTAGGACCTGAATGATCAGTACTGGTAGTTCTCTGCATCTAAATCACAGCTAAATTTTGACAGTTATATTTAGTCCTAAGAACTTTTAAAACTCACTTTCCAAATTTCATTTTACCTTCTGTGCCATCACATTGGCCTTGCAAAAATTCCTAGTCATAATTTCTTCTGAATAAAATCATAAACTTTTTCCTGATGTCAGAAAGGCATATTTTGTTTCAACCTTTTAGTTAAATCTGTGAAAAAAGATAAAAGAGCTTGATGGACATTTTCAAAAAAGGACTTCATTGCCAATGAGGTGACCCCCGAGTACTTCTGCTGAAAACTTGACATACAATAGATGATCCACAAGAGGTTCTCTCAGATTTTGTCGGGTCTTTTTTTAATAGCATTATTGAAGAAATTGCTTTCAAATACTTTGTCTGTCGCAGATCCTTTTTAAGGCGTGGTTACTTATTGAGTTATCCTTGTCCTCTTTTATAGGCATATGCTGCATGTGGTGTCATGGTCATGGACTGGGCAGAAAATACGTGAAAAGGCAGCTAAAGTTCAAAGAAAACTTTGAGAGAGCTTCAGGATAGCTGGAGAAATATCAATAAAGAATATTTAAAATAATGTATGTACTGTATATGACCAACTATTTCTTGACGTGGAGAAGAAAACATTCTGATTCTAGCATCAAAGTTCATGCTCAATAATCCAGGTAGAAAACCCAGCAAAGTTCAGTCATGTCATCTAGTTACAAAATTTTTGCTGAGAGTTTTGTCCTTCTTCCAAAGGATGTCAAATATCTGAGGAGCCACATGACTTCCACAAGCAGCACACACACATAGTGGACCAACCAGCGTCTCAACGTCAAACGTCTCAACAAAACCTCAGATTAATGAAGTCCTTTGGACGAGGGATGAATCTTCTCAACAAAAAAAGAAACCGCCCAGATGACCTGACTGAACTTTGCTGAATTTTCTTCCTGGATTATTGAGCATGAACTTTGCTGTTTTGAACCACTTTGGCTATGGCTGCCTCAGAGGAGTCAACGAGGGAGAGGGCGGGCCCCAGAAACCATCTTATCACCTGCAAACGTGTTGGTCTTCTATGGGGGTGTGCTGCTTGTGGGACTCAGTTTGTCCTGGCTCTTTGGGTTGATGAAGTTCTTTGGATGAAGGACAAAACATCTCAATGAAAAAAATTAATTGACCAGATGACCTGACTGAACTTTGTTGGATTCTGATTCTAGGTTCTGAATAATCTGAATTTTTAAGCGTTGCAGTCAAGATGCCCCAAAGTTTCAAACATAAATCACGTACCAACAAAGCTACTTCTCATGTTATAAGGATTCGGGTCCGTTTAAGGAACAGGCCCTTTTTTCAGCTTTTACCTCTCATGTTTCCTCTTTCTATCCAAAGATTTAAGGGACTTTAAAGTGTTTACCTTCCCTTAATCAGAACTGCAGGTTTGCCAAACACACACGACCAGAACAAGCTGACATCTTGCCTTGTTGGGGCCAAATAAACACACCACAAGGAAGAGCCCCAGCTGCCTTTAATCTACTGTCAGAAACGTGTTTTCCATCCTTCAAAACAGTCTTCTTCCATTTTTCTTCGGAATATGTTTCACGCTTTTCACTTCTCGCACGTGTACTGCACCTGTACATTCAGGACGCGCTCAAACACAGCAACACTCCCCATTCTGTCCGCCTCTCCTGCCGGAGGTATCGGTTGGCTTGAGTGGGCCATTAGTGTGAATGACTGATAAGACTCTTAGCCCCCAACAATTAAGGAGGGGAGAGGGGGAAAAGGGATATTTGCAGTTATTTTGAATCCGTCAGAAATAATAAACGCAAAACTATATCCACTTGGGCTACTTAAGCAATTTCCCCATGATATTGTCCCACGGGGATTTCATGTGGATTCCAAATGACAACATAATAAAACCAAGACGCCCGCGCCCCCTTATCAGACTGGATTAAAAGGGAATAATGAAACAGAGAGGGATTCTGAGCCTTGTGTGGTATGAATATGATTATCTAATGGACTCCAATGGAAAGGCATGTTAATTCGACTTTAACGTTAGACCTTTCCCAGACTATCTGCTGCCCCTGGCTCCTCCTAAGACCCCCTCCTCTTCCTCATCTCTCTGCCTCCTCTTCCTTTAAGTTCAAATAATCATTCCGCCTTCTCCTCTGAAGTCATTATGCCCGCCGTCTATCTGTGTATGAACATGGGAGAGTGATAAATCCTCCCACGTTTTTCCACACATCCACTCTTTTTTTCCTGCTTAAAACAGATTGGAGTGTGTTAGCCTTTTAACTTTCAGACAAAAACACTCAAGGCAATTTACAAATATTCAGATTTTCTTTTTATTTTAAGTCTATGAAGAGAATGTGGGTCATTTTCATACAAACTCAGACCAAACTTTTTGAGCACTCGCTTTAATACATTTTGGTCAAAACAGCATCATTGTGAATAATTCTTGCCTTTATATAAAACATGTAGGATTAGATTTAAGATTGTCTTTTTTTTTGTTTTGTTTTGTTTTAGTGGAATATAACACTGAATTAATTTAAAATTTTCAACTTTTATATCAAATAACTATTTTAATTCAGTGTCTTTCTTTAAGGAACATGCATGGCCAAGACTGAGTTTTATTCCAAGATCATCTTATGTTGAAACATTAACAACTTAATAATTAATAACTCCAAAATAAAAAAAAATATCAAAACATATACTAAGGTACCACACCAGTGCATTTACATGAATGAAAACAACGGAAGCAACATTATAATGCCATGTAATGTTCTACTTTTTGTGCATAAATTTTGCCCTTTCACTTTCATCATGACCACGCAGGGCAAGTTCAAATGTAACACAGAACTTGACACAATGTATTATTTTTGATAGAATGTGCCTGTTTTTGTCAACCTCCTCATTGTGCTTATGGATCCCTACCCTGTAGCCTTCATCAAGCTGAGATGAAATGTTTATTTTCCCAAACATGGCTAGTCCCAGTGCATTTTCCATGTGGATCTCAGATTGTTCATGCTTCTTTGCCTTTTCCAAACAATGCTTTAAATCAATCATACCTGTCTTAATCCATTCTGGGTCCAATCCTGATGTTTGAAAAAGGAGGTAGGGAAAGCAGAATAAAACATTAGCCTTGCTACATGCAGTTATCAAAGCCTTATTACTAAACCAAGTCCTGGAAAAAGACAGAGTGTACTGTTTCCCTCTGTCTTTGGACTGTTGATTAATTGTGATGTTAGGCGGATCAGGTCCAAGCTTGTTCACCTCTAGCTTCTCCTGATATGTTCTTCTCTCAAAAGGTATTGTTTTAAGTGACTTCTCTGAATTATTTAATTTCTCTTGCTCCATTTCACATCTCTGTCCAGTCGTCTCCAACTCCCGCGACTCAACCTGTCAATCAGATGAACTTTATGACAGATGGCTGTGATGTCAGCTCTGTGGCAGCATTCAGCTCTGGGCGCAGGAGTTGTGCGCCCCAGAATTGTCCTATTTATTGTATTGAAGAGGAGCTACTGCGCATATACAACTATTAACAACAGTCTATAGGCAAAGATTTTTGCGCCCCAGGGCGGAGATACATAAACAATCAGAAAATGTCAATGAACAAAATAACTTTACTCATAACTAACTATTAAATATTTGTCTTACACAACAAAAAATGTACATATATTTCATTTTTTTATTTAATTATTTCATTTTTATTTGTTTTTTTTTTTAATGTCTTATTGAAGGTAATGTGGTGAGTGGTTGGATGACACCCTAGCACCCTCTGTTGACCAGCCGCTACTGGTCACTGGTTGGGTCAGTGTAAGGGTGTTTTCACACCTGATAGTCTGGTAGACTGTTTGATTGGGGACCACAATTGGAACATTTGTTGCATTTTCAGCCGGTACAGTTTGCATTCACACTGCACTGAGTCAATCGAGCCAAATTCTTTGAGCGATCTGTTCCCCCCCACCCCCCACCCCCCTCGCCTGTGGTGGTGTTGCACCAAGACCTACTCAAGGAAACAACATGAAAACTTCTGAAGAAGACAATGAGTGCAACTTGTTTCTTCTGGAAATATAAGCAAAAATGGAGTGGCGTTAAATTTTAGCGGTTTTAGGATTTCTGTTTTGTCTGGCACATGTACCAAACAAACATTTTTCAACAATGGACTCAGCAATGTGGTGGTAGAATTCACTAGCAGTAGAAATGCACATTTGTTTTGGTTGTATTTGCCCAGAATGTTTTTGCTGTAGTCCACTTTCTGATTTTGGAGTGGTCTCCAGTACGCTTGCATTCACACTGCATTCGAACCGCACCAGAGTTCACTTCAACCGAACTGAGACCTAGGTTTTTAGGCGGACCAGAGTTTGCTTTTTTAGTTCACATCAGAGTTCAATTGCACATTCACACCTCCCTAAACGAACCAGACTTTTTAGGCAAACGGACTAGAGATCGATAAAGCGAACTAAACAAGGCTGGTGTGAAAACACCCTAAAACAATTGCCGAACCTTTCATGCGAGTTTGCTCGCTGTGGCGACCCCCACAAAGAGTAGCATCCATAAGAAAAAGGAGAACATTAAAATTCTTCCAGTGGCTCATGATATACAGTATTTTGGTACCGCACATGAGTACAGCATGAGCAAAAACATAACATTTATCTTCGCCTTTTAACTGTGAAAAGTTAACAAAAGTAAGAGTGAAATTAAAATCAAATTATCTAGATTTAAAGTGTTTTTCCCCACAGAGAATAAAGATTTAGACCGTGCAGGCTTTGCTGTCAATATTCTGTTAAGATGTCAGAAACGTATCACCCCTGTGCTTTTTTTTTACAATGGATTCTGACTGATTAAACCCACCATTTCTTTTGATCAGCTAAAGAACAGGTCCCTGACCAATTCAGGCCCAGACTGGGGGGTCATCATTAGCCCCATTAGCACAGATAACACTCCTTGTGCAGCATTGTTGAAGCCTATTCTTATCTACCAGAGCACGGAGCAGTACTGTGGATCAGTGCAAACATCCTGAGAGCAGACTGAGCTCCCACAGGAGTCAGTTAAAAAAAAAAAAGCATCAATATTTCATCAAACTCCTCTCTGTTTCTGGTCCAGATCAAAGCTTCAACTCCCACAGTCCTACAGGTAGAGATGGCTCTTTTGTTTTTGCTCCTCAGGTAGAGCAGCAGTCAGGCTCTGTTCACGTTTGGAAACGCTCAGCCCGTCTATCTCCCCGCCTGCTGTCTTGCTTTTGGAAGGTAAAAGGAAGAGTAGAGGCTGAAAGGGTGAAAACATGTTCCAGAAATGTCCAGAGATTGAACTTTTTGGCCTCTTGGTGCCGTATTATTTCCTGTTTTTTTTTTTTCCCCACTATCAACGCAAATTGCATAAACAACGTGTAGATGCTAATAAATAGTTTATAGATACATTATTACCAGTAATTCCTCTATAAACACTTTATAAATCATTACTAACTGCTTATTGTGCATTAATTAAGGGTGACAGAGACAAAACTGACCAGTTTCTTGCCAAATAGTGAGACATATCTGCCACCTATATATTTAATCTAGAGTTATAATATTAAACATTTCAGACTAAGTTACTACCTTGTACGTACAATAAGATTTGTAAACCTATTTCTTTAGCATGTAATATTGTATTTTATCACTAGATTATAAGTATGTACAACTAATATTATATCCTAAAAAATAGGTTTACAAATGCTTATTGTGCTTACAATGTAGTAACGTAGTCTGAAATGTTTATACCATATTTTACGCCATACACATTGCACCGCCCTATAAGTTACATCAGTCCAAATATGTCTAATAAAGTGGAAAAATCCATAAATGTGTCGCTTGGCCGTATACGTCGCAGCTATTATGCGTCACTGCTGACACGTCGTGTTTGTTACGCGTCACTGACAACCCAAAAATGTGGGCTGTGTTGTGCCAAAAATCGATTGGCTGTCAAATGGTGGCCGTGGGAGCGTGCACGGGAGGATTTTAACAAGAATTTAACAAGATTAACACTGTAGGAGAACAAGGCAGTGGAGTTGTTACCTTATTCTACTTTACACTTTTCAATAATCATACAAGACTCATTCAAGTCTCAGGGTAATAATTATTGATTCAAAAACGGGTTCATTTCTTTTTCAGATTAAAGATTTGTCCTCTGTGTGACCAT
>JAVCKU010000078.1:8880014-8892288 GCA_032273985.1 Hypsolebias coamazonicus
TCACCAACTGCAAGGGTCATTCGGTCACAAGCTGATATTTTGTACTTGGTATGCAGCAATATGTGCAACTGTCTGTGTGTCCTTATGACTAAAAAAAGTTAATAAAAACATAAATAAATAAATATATAAATAAATACTGTAATGCTTTTCTGTGGCTCTGCCTATTAAGCACACATTGTGTGGCTAATTGAAAAAGCAATGATCACCCTTGAGAGTGAAAAGTGAGTGCCCCATGTAGAGGAATTTTGTTTGTAAGCAAGATGCTATGGTTGAAAGATGCTGATTAGCATGAATAAATTAGATAGCTTATCTCTGAGCTGCATGCCCAGCGCTACTCTCCTATTGAAGATTAATTGCCTCTCAAGGTATCGCGAAAAGTTCATTTTCATCAATTGATTTTCCTTAATTTTTGAATTCCCACAGAACTTCATGAAATTGTTAACAAGCTCTTTATAATCACGCTTTGCGCATCATTAACCTCGCTGGCAATTACTCATCTCATGTATTGGTTTTGGCATTTCTGGAAGCATGTTATTTTTGCATCATTAGGTCATGACAGGAATATTATCATAAACTTATGGTTAGTACACGTTGAACATTTACAGTGCTCAGAACCTTTTATAGATTTCTGCAAGAGGGAAAACGTATAACTAGCATAGCATGTTTGTTAGTTTGTTGTTTGTTTTGTTGTTCATGTTTGTTTTTCATTATTGTTTCATCAAAAGTAGGGATGCGTGATACAGCCTTGAAATAAAATCATGACATATCGAGGACATTCACAGTAACAATATTTACATTGATACAGACATGTCTGAATATTTTATCTGGAACTGGAGATTGCAGGTAGCAGCAATTTTTTTAGTATTAAGAAATAAGTACCGTATGTTCCTGTTTCAGTTTTTTTTTTATTCATCTATCTAACAGGCACCCTCCAGCAGCTGCCTCACACTCTAATAGCAGAGACACTGCAAAAACAAACAAAAAAAAACATTAAATTATTCTAGGTTGTGGTTTCCATGGAATTCTTAAAATAAGTTTAACTTTCTAACAAAAATGATTAAAAACTACTGCAGTGCAAAAAACTTTCTCAAAGGTTAAACAGGTATCAATATTTTAGTCAAACAGTATATGATCTCATCAGTAATTTCCATAATGCACTTGATCTTGGTCAAAATACTCCACAGGTGCGAAGTTGCGCATGCAAACTACAGATGGCTGTAGTCGGAAATTCATCTGCACTAACAGTTACAATAAATGACAGAGCGCAGAGTGCTGTTTGTGCTACCCACCCTTTTCTAGCATAAAGGAGCAAACCAGCAACTTCCTCGGTCCAAAGGAATGTTCACGTATTCCTCAGTGCAGATGTACCATATTTTTCGGCCTAAAAATCACGTATTATTTGCATAATTTGCATGCACTCTGCAACTTATACGCATAAGCGTCTTATTTATGGATCACCCCCCACACCATATTTTTAAACCAATTTTTGGCTGAGATATGACTGTTATCATTCATTCTGACTGAAACTATTGAACACTACCATTTTCAGCCGCTAGATGGCACTCGAGTTGTATGGCATGCTGTTGTGTCATGCAATAGGTAAAAAGTGACTATTAACAACACAATTGGCTTGCCACAGCATGCCACCTTTGCCCAGCTCACTTGGAGCAACTGTCAAATCAGCTTCATTTCGCTGCACCACCCCGGCAAAATGCAGCTGAATTGACCATTAAACTGCATTTATTAAGTAAAAGTTCAACTGAGACGCACCTTTGCTATAATTTTGGGCAAACAACTAATTGTTTTTAGGTGGTTATCTTGTTAAATCTTGAAGGGATGCACAGCGAGTCGTCCCTCTGCGCGTTCTCGCAGCCGCGAATCGGCTTTTGAAATGCAGCTGATTTGACCATCAAAGTGCATTTATTAAGGAAACGTTAAACTCACACACTTTTACTATAATTTCGAGCAAATAAATAATTGTTTTTTAAGTGTTAATCTTGTTAAATTCTTGTTAAAATTCTCCTGTGCACGCTCCCACAGCTGCCATTTGGCAGCCAATCGATTTTTGGCACAACACCGGTCCACATTTCCGGGTTGTCAGCAGTGACACATAATAAATGTGACGTATACGGCGAAGCAACATATTTATGGATTTTTCCACTTTATTAGAAATTTTAGGATTGATGCAGCTTACAGGGCGTTGCGCCGTGTACGGCTGTAAATATGGTAATGCTGTTGAATTGAATTCTTGATGTAATGAATGAATCTCTGCAGAGCTTTAACATGTTACTGTTAAATTTGTCTTCAGGCACGAGGAAAGTAAAATCAGAAAAGCTTATTTCAGACTGGCACAGAAGTACCATCCGGACAAAAACCCAGAAGGAAGGGTGAGTATAGTGCCCTTTTGAAATGTGCTTTAGGATTAGAAATATTTATTCTCAAACTATTTGTCTTTTTTTTAGGACATGTTTGAGAAAGTTAACAAAGCGTACGAGTTCCTTTGCACTAAATCTGCCAGAATCGTGGATGGACCTGACCCAGAAAACATCATCCTCATCCTTAAAACCCAAAGCATTCTTTTTAATCGACATAAACAAGGTGTGAACATGAAATAATGCTTTGTTCTTCTTCTCATCTAACTCTGTATATTTTTGAACAATTTTAAGACGTGATTAAAAGTGAGTTACTTTGTCAGATCTTCTAATGCTGCTTTTACTTCAATCGTTCCCACAGAACTGGAACCTTACAAATATGCTGGTTATCCTATGCTCATTAAAACAATCAAGATGGAGACTGAGGACGAGCAGCTTTTCTCCAAAACGTCTCCTCTCCTCCCGGCTGCTGCTGAACTGGCGTTCCACACGGTGAACTGTTCGGCTCTTAACGCAGAGGAGCTGCGTCGTGAGAACGGCATCGAGGTGCACACATTTTAATGGCAGCTGTCTAAAACAAATTTTAGTATGAGGGCAGATGAGGTGAATAAACAATAAACTTGGTTTGTTTAGATATTACTGGAGGCTCTTTCTCGATGTGTTGCTGTATTAACTGCATCCAGCAAGCCTGATGACATGGCTGTACAGGTAAAAAAAAAAAGACCTCCATGTTCCCTTCAAGTCAGTAATGAAGCTGCTTCTGCTGACTGCAACTATTTCTTAATCCTTTTTACCCCAAAAAAAACTTTCTCCCAGGTGTGCGGGCACATCTGCAGGTGCTACAGCGTAGCAGCCCAGTTTGAGGAATGCAGGGAGAAGATCATCGAACTTCCCAACATCATCCGGGACCTCTGTCACATCTTGTATTACGGAAAGGTGAGGCGGCCTTCTGTCTTCATTTTATTCTTTTAGGTAAATTATAAAGGGTAAAAAAAACACTTTATGGTGGTTTCATTTGTTTTCATTAACATTATTGTCAGATTGTCTTATTTATTCAGTAATACCTTCATTCATTCATTAGGACAGTGGTTTCGAACCCTGGTACTTGAGGAACACCATCCTGCATGTTTTGTTTCCCTGCTCCAACACACCTGATTCAGTGATTTATTTACTTCCTCATGTTCTGCAGAAGCTTGTTAAACACCCATTAATTGAAATCAGGTGTGTTGGAACAAAGAAACAACTAAAACATGCAGGATGGCGTTCCTCAAGGACCAGGGTTGGGAACCCCTGCATTAGGACAAATAATATTAAAGTCAGAGAGATTTATTTGATATTTTTATTTTGTTTGAAGTTTTGCCTTCTTGTTGGATCAAAATAAATCTCTATCAAAAATATTTTGCTAGTAGGTCATAAAATGAACCTGCTCTGTTAAAAGTTATGCTGATTATTACTATTAACTGTTTTTTTAAATCATTTTTTGTTTGAGATCAAACCAATCTTTTAACCTCAACCTTTCCGCTGTAATTCTGACAAACTGCCTGCTGAGCAATTGTTTTTATGATTTAATAATATTTATTAAGCTACCGGTAACTAAGATTTATCATTGAATTGAGTTGTGTGCTTCTTTAAATTACAACTCGACATCTATAAGAGCAAAAATCTGATGCAGTCTAACCTTAAACTTATGAAATGTTCAAGTTATGGCTCTTACTAATTTTCTCTCTCTCGTTTCCTCTCAGGGTCTTCCAAAGACGGCCACTCTGGCGGTTCAGTGCGTCAGCTCCTTCGCAGTCGATTTCTTCCTACAGACCCATCTGTATCACGCCGGTGTGCTTTGGCATCTGCTGGTCCACCTGTTCAACTACGACTACACGCTGGAGGAGAGTGGCGTGCAGGCCAGTCAGGAAACAAACCAGCAGGAGGTCGCTAACAGCTTAGCCAAACTCAGCCTGGTGGCGCTCAGCCGTCTGGGAGGCTACACTCAAACAACAAACCCCCCAGAGGGCAACAACCCTGTTTCAGAGACTAATGGCTTGGGCGCCGCCCCTCCTGAAAATCCCACAATCCGCAAGAGTTTAGCTGCCATGCTAACACCATACATTTCAAGGAAGCTGGGAGCGGGACCTCCTGCAGAGGTCAGCTGAACGCTGTCACTGCTTGTGTCGCGCACCCCCCCAAAAAAACTAAACCGAATTTGACATTTTCTGTTGTTTTCAGGTCTTAAAGCTGCTGAACAGTAACTCTGAGACTCCCTATCTGATTTGGAACAACGGGACACGAGCTGAGCTGCTGGAGTTCCTGGAGGGTCAGCAGGAGGGAAACATCAAGAGAGTAAGAGTTTAAAAAAATAAATAAAAATCACAAGATAAAATCTTTTCCGGTGCAGTTATTCATCCAGCTGCTCTGTGGCTTCTTCACAGGGAGAAAACGATAAGCATTTCGGTGCAGATTTTATTTTCTCTGATCACAGCAAAGAGCTCATAGTTGGGGAGATTTTTGTCCGAGTTTATAATGAACAGCCATCTTTCCCACTGGAGGCGAGTACTAAAACTTTATTTTATTTTCAGTATAAAATATGCTGGACCTTCAGAAACTAATTATAAATTGTGCTTTACCATCTGTGTTCAGTACCCCAAAGCATTTGCTGCCAGTCTGCTGGACTACGTTGGCTCTCAGGCTCAGTACCTCCACACTCTGCTGGCCATGAGTCATAGTAACAAGGTGGAGTCGCAGCAGCACGCCGAGAGGCTCCGCTTCGCTGAGATGGCTTTAGAAGCTCTCCGCAATGTCATCAAGAACAACCCCGGTGGGATATGTTGCTGATGAATGCTTTGTTTGATTTAAGCACCTTGACTTCCCTTGGCTAAAGTTTTTTTCTTCCATGTATTTACAGGTTCAGAGTCGGAGTGTATCGGCCATTTCAAGCTGCTCTTCTCTTTGTTGCGTGTTCATGGAGCTGGCAGAGTGCAGCAACTGGTTTTAGAGGTAGAGATGAACACATCTTATCATCGTTGTGTTGTGTTCTGCATGATGATCGTGTTTATTTCTTGTTCAGGTTGTGAACACGGTGACGTCAAACCAAGAATGTGTGAGCAACATTGCTGATTCCCTGGTGTTGTCCAACCTTTTGTTGTTGCTGCATTCACTTCCCTCCAGTAAGAAGAAGTGATCAAGTTATACACCATGTTTTTTCATCATATCTGAAGCCGTTCTGTATTTTAACACCAACATACTTTGTCACCCACTTTAGGCAGGCAAATGGTGCTGGAGACCCTTCATGCTCTGACTTCAAACACCAAGATAGTCAAAGAGGCAATGGCCAAAGGTCAGTAGTTCTGCTTTGTCCTGACAATTGTTTATATCAATCTGAATTTTTGTATTTACAATTTTTTTTTTTTAACTGTGTGTCTTGCAGGTGCTCTGATCTATTTGCTGGATCTCTTTTGTAACTGCACACACCCCCAGGTCCGCACTCAAACTGCAGAGCTTTTCTCCAAGATGACCTCAGACAAGCTAGTTGGACCAAAGGTCAGACTGGATATCAAAGCCTCTAAAGCAGGGCTACTCAATTAAAACTCACTGAGGTCCAGTTACTAAAATTCCCTTCTAGTAAAAGGTCCGAACGAAAGTCCAGTGTTTGACTTTTAAGGTCTTGTTTACTCGTATTCACATTTTCACTGTTAACGAACTGCACTTCAAACAACTAGCTCTTTAACCATATTTACAAGTCATCCCAGGCAAATAAATTTAAGGCCTTTATTTCAGATTAAAACAGAAAACTCAGAATAAAATGCATCTTAAATGTGCAAACAGAGCCTAATAAGCCTTTTTCTCTTAAATTGAAAAGGTCAAAGCCTAAAGAATTGAAGGCTTACACTTAAAGTAATCTTTAGAAAACAAAACAATTTAAAAAAGTGGCTCTTTTAGTATAAAAAGTGCAAACATAGTAAGTAAACTTTCTTTGTTTGTTTAAAGAGGCACCAATCTATAAAAAATTTAAGTTTTCAAGTAAAACACATCAGCATCTTCAGAAAACAATAAATAAATGTCTTTTTTTTTTTTTTTTTTTTTTTTTAAACTTAAACACCTTTTCTCTTTGGATTCTGCTTTATTTTACTTTTCTTAATGAGAGAAGTGACATGGGATTGTCCTGCCAGTAATTTAAATCATAGTTGGAGTCAGAGCCATTCTCATGTAGGAAGCTGAGCATCATCTGTAACATCTGATTCATTTATGGCCAAAGAGAGGCATGGCACACGCTGAACAGCTGCATCCAGCTGTGCCAGGACATCATCTGCTAATATTTCTGATTTTCTGCTGATGAAGCTGACATCGGGATTTGTTTGATTTTTTTTCCCCACACACACCTTATCTTTTTTGTTTTCCATCAAATGTCTCAGCAACAGCATTTAAGCACTCCTTCAGGACTGTCCGGTCACTAAATGTTTTTTTACGTTGCTCCAAAATCCGTAATACCTTGAGTGAACATTGAGCAGCTGCTGGGCTGAACAAGTATTTGTGATGTAGGGTGGATCTGTCATTCTGGGCTTGCAGTTTGGTTAATTTACTGCTCTCTGCTCGGACTTCAGCAGATAACGATGCTCAAAAGACATGAAGAGCGCTTCACGTTGCCACTTTTAATTAATGCAACCGTTTCGGAGCACAAGGCAACAGGTTTTGAACTGCTGGAAGAATGAACATAAATTTATCTGTCATTCATCTTTAAAACAGTTTTCAGCATCAACTTTTCTTAATTTGGAGCACGGCATGCTGTCACCTCCTCTCTGTTCCTTTTCAGCTCTTCTCCAGTGAGAGCTCGAAAATCATCTATTTTGTGAATTTATCAGATTGGGCATGGGTTTGGACAGAACCATCACTCGGTCCAGATCCGGACCCAGGTCCGCCTATTAGTGACCTCTGCTCTAAAGGTTCCTCTTATTGAACCTTCAGCTCAGGTTCCTCTCTTTACATTTTTCTGTTAGGTGCGTCTGACACTGATGCGTTTCCTTCCGGGTGTATTTATGGATGCCATGCGAGACAATGCCGAGGCGGCAGTGCAGATATTCGAGGGAACACACGAGAACCCTGAGCTCATCTGGAACGACACTTCAAGGGAGAAAGTGTCCACCACAGTCCGTGAGATGATGCTTGAGTAAGACTCACATGAACTCAGTTGGATTTGTAGTTTAACCTGCACTAAACAAAACTGTCCAGAAGGTGAAGGGTCTGACTTTTTGTGATTAATCTTTTTGAAGGCACTTTAAGCAGCAGAAGGATAATCCTGATGTGAACTGGAAAGTAAGTAGGAACTTGCTGTAATATATTTTATTTGTATTTTCTGTAGTTAAAATAAACTTTGTGTTTGTGCGCCCTCAGTTGCCAGATGACTTCACGGTGGCGTATGGAGCTGGACAGGGCGAACTTGAAGTTGGCGGAGTATTCTTGCGCATATTTATCGCTCAGCCTGGATGGGTCCTGCGTAAACCTCGAGAGTTTCTGGTGTCCCTTCTGGAAACGTTGAGTGAGCTTCTGGAGAAAAACAACCCCAATGTGAGCTTATTTTTACTGGACAGAAAGTTTTAATGTACCAGGAAACAAAGGGATTTGTTTTTATTTTCTTGCTAATCTAATCTGACGCGTGCTGTCCATTGCAGGGCGAGGCTCTGGAGACGGTCACCACAGCATCAGTTTGCCTGTTCAGCACCCAAAGCCATCTGGCTGATCAGGTTCCTCCTCTGGGCCACCTGCCTCGTGTCCTGTCGGCGCTCAACCACAAGAACAACGCTGTTCCCAAGAGCGCCATTCGCCTCATCCACGTGCTGTCAGAAAACGAGGTGAGAAACAAAATGCAGAGTTTCTGCAACATTTAGCTTTGATTCTAATCTAATCCCCTCCTTGTAACAGCTGTGCGTACGAGCCATGGCCTCTTTGGAGACGATTGGGCCCCTGATGGCTGGGATGAAAGCTCGGGCCGACATGGCCGGACTGGCTTGTGAAGCTCTCAACCGCATGTTTCAGAAAGAACAGACAGAACTGGTGGCTCAGGTAACTGGTCAGGTTTGTTTAATTTTCTCCCCCTGTGTTTATTCTGGCCATAATAACTCTTCTTCTAACGACCTAATAGGCTTTGAAAGTTGAGTTGGTTCCATACCTCCTGAGGTTACTGGAAGGAATCGGCCTGGAGACGATAGAAAACCCTTCAGCTACGAAGGCCCAGATAGTGAAGGCTCTCAAGTCCATGACTCGCAGTCTGCAGTATGGAGAGCAGGTACGAATGGGTTGAAAAATCATATATTTCCTCATGTATTTACTAACTGATCCAATTCCTAATCTCGTTTGTTTTTCATGAATTTCAAAACATTTTCCTTTTGCGGCTTTTCAGGTGAATGAAATTCTTGCCAAGTCCTCAATCTGGAGTGCCTTCAAAGACCAGAAACATGATCTGTTCATCTCAGAGTCTCAATCTGCAGGCTACCTGACAGGTGAAGCGTTGCTTTAATCAAATGGCTAACATTTAAACAATTAAAGTGTTGTGCACATTACTGAGTGCTTTCAAGGTAAGTTCATGGCTTTTCCTTGATCTGTTGTGAACATTAACGCTTTGCTTTACCCTAAAAAATAAAAACACTTGGCTGATTCCTAACTTGTGCTAAAACCCAGCGACCCTTCTTCTTTCCACGTCCTTTAACTTCCTTGCTCTGCGCTGCCCTTCCTCTTTGTCCTCTGCGTTTCCTCCTCAGGGGTTTCCACTCCTTCTCTCCTGGCTGCCAGCAGCCCTCTGCGAGGTGGGCTCTAGACTCCAGAGCTGGGCCCTCACAGCCCTCCTCTTTCTTGCTCTGATGCAGGTAGACCCTGGTCTGACTCCTCCTCTTCCCATTCTTTTCCTCTTACCTTTACCAGTTCTCCATTTATTTCATTTCCACGTCTTCATCTCACGGCGCTAATAAGGTCATACCATCTTCACCATTCATTTATCAAGCCTTTTACATTCCAGTAGTGGAAATGTTGCGCCTTAAAAATTAACGTTTGGTAATTAGTGGGCATTTTTTTTACTTGTTTTTAAATTAAATTCTAAATTGGCATTAAACTTGTTTTATTTTAGTTGCATTTTTCATATAAAAAGGGTCAAATGCAGCTAAACTCAAAAACAGAGAATAGAATACAGCATTAGTTCAACTTAGCCAGACTTTTTGTGTATTGGCTTGAGCAACAAATTTGAAACCCAAGTTAGATGAAAAGGGTACCATGTCATCAGTGTACTTGTGTTTACTTGGGTCCAGTCCAGAAGAGTGTATTTAAAGACATTTAATTCTTGTTGTCACATTCCTGTTAAAAAAAACAGCCCAAACCTGCCAGTGATGAGATTTTACTTATCGGTAATTATTGTTTGAATTGATTGTCTTAAAAAGGGGCAGACATAAGATTTTTTTTTCTTCTTTCTGCTCCCTTTCATTTTATATATACATTTTTTCGTACTGTATATGATGTTGTTTTTAATTTGTATTTTTATTATAAAATGAATAAATTCAATAAATAAATTATGGACTCAACCTAAGTTAACATGAGGAAAGGCAATAATCTGTTATAGATGCCTACATTTTTTTTTTTTGCTAAGGTATTGACTTCTGCCTGAATGACTATTTGAAAATAAAGCATATAAAAATAATTATTCTGAAAAGTTCACAAATTTATGCTTGTGTTTCAAAAAGACACATAAAAAAACAAAGGGCTGTAAGATAAAAGCTGTTACAAATTGGTAACCAAGGTGCACAAACAGTCTCCATCTCCACCTTCTACTGCTTATTTGTCCTATTTAAAAAGTAAACATTGAATATAACACTGACATAAACCACTAATATGGACATTCATCTTTATAGCTCACCTTTAGGACGTCCATCTGTTATTAGTCCACATCTGGGCTCTGTCTTACCCATCTTCTTCTGACCTGTAGGCCCAGGAGTTGCAGGTTACCTCACAGCTGGAACTGGCACCACAGTATTGTCCAGCGTCCCACCCCCTGTGGACAACGACATTGGAGACCAAGGTTGAAGGACCCCCACACCGTCACGCTAAGGCACTCAGGCTGCCTTGCAGCTTCACCGCCACAGCTCAGAGAAGGTCTGTTCAGCTCCCCAGAAGAGGGGAGGATGGAGAGAGAAGACCAGGGAGACCGGGCCATCACAGTCTGTCACCAAATTGTCTGCGACACCTGCAGCGTCACCCTCTGCTTTCAAATGACACTGAAGTCTTCAAATATGCTTTGTTTTAACAAATGACCATATTTTTTTCTTGTTTTTTGTTTTTTTGAACGACAGAAAAGAAGTTTACTTTTTGTATGAACATATTTTTTACTCTAGATTTTTTTTTTGTTTTTGTTTCCATGAGAACAATATGGGAAGACCAAGACTTGTTTCTGAGGAAATTGTTGCCTCTTCACTCAGTCTATTCCAGGTTATTATCATGATTCATCTGAAAACTCAACATCGTCTGAGGCCTAGTTTGTGCACTTGACCTGTTCTCTACGTATAAACATGTCCTTTTCATGTGTTTGTAAGAAATCTAACTTGGGTAAAAATGATACAGGAGATGAGAACATGGATATAAAATTACTCTGTCCTGTTTTGTCACAAGAAAAGTTCTGCTTTAACTCAGACTGATGCTGATTATTCTGGTTGTGTCAGATTTACACAGATCTGCTCCTATTGTCCAGCCTTTCATTCCTCAAATGATCCAATATTAGTCTCTCTGTTTACCCTCTCTGAACGATAGTCTTATTCGCTGCCTAATACGTTTTAAGTAATTCTCTCCCCAGAATGCAAAAAGCACTAGAATATTTATAAGTGTATGTGGGAGGGTGAAGGAATAACCACAGGAAATGAGCCTCTGACATGACGAATGACTTTGATTATAAATCTATGTGAAAGACTAGTGCAATTTGTGAAATGTTCAATGTAATATTACGTATATAAACTTTCTATATTGAATGTACATTTAAAAAGAAAATCAGTCACAGTTGTACATAAATTTTAAAAATAAAAGGGAATCCAAAGTGGTGTTTTTTTTTGTTTACTTTTGTGATTGTCGGGATAATGATTTTCAGACATTTTTTCTCTCTGCCCCAACAGAAAAAAGTTATAGTATAGCTTTATAAAATGGTGGAATAATCCTACTAGCCTAAATGACCTATTTATGATTACAGTGTTTGTAAAATCCCATCATGACAGACTTGCTGTCACGCGGGCAAAACTAAATTATTTCAATATCAAGACATTTTTATTTAATTGTAAAATAGACTACAAAATAAATGTATTTTGTCAATAACCACAGTAATTACACCAAACATTAAGTGAAACATACATATGCCATAATTTACAAACTTATTTTTCATTGATATTTCCTGCATTTTTTTCTCTTCTGTCCAATAAATTGTTGCTGAATTTTTCCCAATTATTTTTATTTACATATTCAATAATATTACTTTTAGTCAGAAAACGGGTAGTTGTTAGAGTTAACCGGTAATCGTTTTCATCAATATAATTTAGGCCAAATCTCATTTACTTAATTTTTTAAGCACAATAACTTGAGTATACTGTACCAAGTTAGATCTAGCCATAAAGACAAATTTTCTTCTTTGTCTAACATGCCAATAGTCTTAACACCTAAAAGTACAACACTAACAAGAACACAAATATCACAAAACTATACAAAGTAAAATAAATGCATGGTCTTCTGTCACTTTAAATATAATCAGTAACAGCAGGGACAAGTTCATGCAATTCTTATGAAAAGAAACACTTTTATGGGTAATAGCATTTTCAAAATCGAAAAAGTAAGATTTTTTTTCCAAAATTTTGTGATTTTTTTTTTTTTTTTTTTTTTTAAACAGCTTTTTAAAGTGA
>JAVCKU010000078.1:9126077-9136159 GCA_032273985.1 Hypsolebias coamazonicus
AGAAAATGAATTGAGCTCATTTTCCATCCTTCAGATCTTTAGATGTGTTTACAACCTTTTACTGCTCCTTTCACATTTTGTTCTGCTTCGGCTTCTTTCAGCTTCTTTGTGCAAATTTAAACTTTATTTCAGCTACTTTCAGCTGTTTTTTCCTTTCAAATAATTTCTGCTAACTAAAGCATTTTTGTACTTCTAACATATTTCTGCTCATTTCTGCTTGTTATTATCCTTTCAGCTTATTTTTGCAAGTTTCACCTACAACGGTATATAGCAGTTTTATGCTAATTTAAGCTTTTTCAACTAATTCCGCATTTTTGCACTCATTTCAACTTTTTTCAACCTAATAAAAAAAACTGTGCTCTCTCCACTTCCTTCTGGTAATTTATGATTCTTTACGCTTTCAAACAACTTTTCAGTTGGTTCATTTATTTTTTTGCTAATTTCAGCCTTTTTCAGATAATTTCAGCTTTTTGAGCTCGTTTCTGCTTCTTTCAGCCTAATTAGGCAAACGTGTTCTTTCTTCTGCTAATTTAAGCTTGTTCTACCATTTTAGCTACTTTTTTTTAGAGTTAAGTGAATTCAACCTGTTTTCAGATAATTCAAAATTTTCGTGATAATTTCTGCCACTCTCAGACTAATCATCTTATTTCTGCTAATTTCAGCTAATTTCTTCAGCCTTTTTTTGTTGTTGTTGCTAGTTTCAGTTTATTCTGCTATTTCAGCTATTTTTTTTAGCTGTTTTTGTGCTAAAATTAGCTTTTCCTGCTAATGCCAATTTTTTTTTTTTTTTTTTTTTGCTCATTTCAGCTCATTTCACTTCCTTCTGGTAGTTTAAGCTTCTTTCTACATTTTCATTTATTTGATTTTGCTAACTTAATCTTTTATTAGCTGATTTTTGTGCTCATTTCTGCTTATTTAAACCTAATTTAGCACATATGTTCTTTCAGCTTTATTTTGCAATTTAGGTTGGTTCTTCCATTTCAGCTACATTTCAACAGGTTTTTAAGCTAATTTCAGCTGTTCTTCAGCAAGTTCTTCGTCATTAAGCATTCACACTGTATTTACGCAGGAAATGCAATTTCTCATTTGAAGGCAATTTAGTAGATCAGATCAGATGAGAATGAAAATATGAAAAACGTTCTCAAACTTTCTTTTTGACTGGAGAAAATGCGACTGAATGGTCTTACCCTGCCGGGGAAAAAGGCGCTGTTCTTGAACTTTCGCAGGTAGAACGCGATGAGGAACGTTCCCGCCATGAGAACCAGAGAGAGCAGCGCGGTGTTGGGCTCTCCGCTCACCTTGACGCTCTGCGTGCTGTTTGGAAACGTGACGTTGGTGTGAACCAGGGTGACGTTTTCTGCTGACACAACTCCTCCGTCTGTGCTGTTGTCGAGCGAGCAGCGTTTCAGCGGGTGTTCCTTGAAAGTCTGCACACAAACGTTTCAGGTTCAGACAGAACTCTGCTACATAAAACACAAAGAGCTTGCACTCGTTTCAAAGGCCGGACTCGTTCCTTCAGGCGTACCCTGCCGAGTTTGATGAAGGTCTCGCAGATGAAAATGAGAGAGATGAGCAGGGAGAAGATTTCTTGTGTGAATCGGGAGACAAAGCGCACCAGGAAGCTGCCTTCAAAAGCCACCATGATGACGACGATGATGATGAGCCAGAAGCCGATCCAGACACGGCCCGTTAG
Organism: Hypsolebias coamazonicus; assembly: GCA_032273985.1. NCBI lineage: Eukaryota > Metazoa > Chordata > Actinopteri > Cyprinodontiformes > Rivulidae > Hypsolebias > Hypsolebias coamazonicus. The sequence continues at coordinate 9,127,771 of JAVCKU010000078.1, forward strand.
GTACTCGATGTTATTTGCTTTGCAGAACTGTTGAAACACAAAACAGCAGCGAAAAAGCAAAACTTTAAACAGATTTCATTCAGCAAAAAAGATGTGAAAAGTTTTTTTTAAATGAGTTTTCAGGTTTTATGACAAAATAAATACAAAAATCAAGAATTTTAGGAAGAAAAATACGTATTTACATGAAACTACTGTCTATTTTTTTTTATTTACAGACACCATGATGGGAAACTTACACTGAAAAATGCTTCTTCAAAGACCAGCATGGGTCCAGAGAAGCCCACAATCAGCAGCGGCTGAGCTCCAAGAAGGCAGAAGATGATGCCCTGCACCGACGTCGACACGATCAGCTCTGAGACGCCAATCAGGCCGTCTGTCTTCTCGCCTGTTAACACATGGCTCATTAACGCTCCAACCAGTGGCTTGTGAACACCTTCATCAATCATCATTAATGAGATTAAATTAGAAAACGTTCCACCCAGTCTCACCGAGCAAACCTCCAAATGTGATGGCTGGAGAGAGTGCAGCGAAGTAGATGAAGATAACTGCAGCCATGCACTGAAAGCTCAGCGCATCCTTGAAGTCACTGGCGTATTTTGGGTACCGGCGCTGAACATCTTTTATCAGCCCGCCAAAAAGGCGCCGGCTGCGCTTTAAGGGGTCGTCTGACTCTTCTGAAGGCGTGAGGAGAGCCTCTGGACGACAGAAAGACACATCTGGTTATCAGAAAACCCATCAATGTTATAATAGTGTAAATGTTTAGGAAGCATGCACACTACTGTGCTCCATTTTTCTTCCAGACTTTTTTCGGCATGGTCCCACAGTTTTTAAACTACGTATTTCAACAAATCATAAATCAAAACGTTCAGCTCAGAAGGAGCTATGACTTTTGGTTTTGGTGCAACTTTAGCCTTTTGAAACATTTAGCCTTTTCTGACACTTTTTTCCCTCATAGAAAATGAATTGAGCTCACTTTACATCCTTCACATCTTTAGATGTGTTTACAACCTTTTACTGCTCCTTTCACATTTTGTTCGGTTTCAGCTTCTTTCAGCTTTTTTTTTCCAGCTGTTTTGTGCTCCTTTCAGATTATTTCAGCTAACTACATTTGTGTGCTTCTTCTAACTTCTTTCTGCTCATTTCAGCTTGTTATGCTCCTTTCAGATTATTTCTGCAAGTTTCAGCTTTTTTTGCCGTTTCAGTTACTCTTTAGCTATTTATATGCTAAATTAAGCTTTTTCAGTTATTCCATATTTTTGCACTCATTTAAACCTTTTTCAAACAAATCAGCAAAAATGTGCTCTCTCCACTTCCTTTTAAGCTTCTTTCTGCTGTTTTAGCTACTGTTGTTTGTCTGTTGTTAATGTCAACTTTTTTAGATAATTTCCACTTTCTTGTGCTCATTTCTGCTTCTTTCAGCCTTATTAGGCAAACATGTTCTTTCATTTCATTTCATTTCATTTATTCATTTCTATAGCACTTTACACAACCATGGTGATTGTGACCAAAGGGCTTAACAAAAAAAAAAAAAAACAGTACCGTACTTAAAATGACAACACGTTAAAAAGCCAGAAAAACACAGCATAATAGCAAAAATAAAACCAGAAATGTCACCACATTTAATTACTTTAATTCTGCTATCTTCTGCTAATTTAAACTTGCTATACTATTTCAGCTACTTTTTAAAGCAAATTTTAGCAGATTTTAGATAAACTCAATTTTTTGTGGTAATTTCTGCTTTCAGTCTAACTAACTTTTTTCTGCTAATTTCAGCTTGATATACTCATTTCAGCTATTTCTGCAATTCCAGCTACTATTTAGCAGTTTTTATGCTCATTTTAGTTTTTTCAGTTAATTCCACTTTTGTTTAACTAATTTCAGCTCTTCACGCTTCCTTCTGATAGTTTAAGCTTCTTTGTGACTTTTTAGCTACTTTAGCTATTTTCTGCCCTTTTTTTAAGCTAATTTGCTCATGTTTGTGCTCATTTCTGCTCAATTATGCGCTTTTTCTGCTTCTGCTAATTTACGGTTGTTCTTTATTTCAGCTACATTTCAGCATGTTTTAGCTAATTCCCGCTGTTTTTCAGCAGGTGCTTCTGCAATAAGCATTCACGCTGCATTTTTGCAGGAAATGCAGTTTCTCTAGTTGAGAGGTTTACCTTTTTCTTCGTGGCTTTTTGGCTCTTTTGCCTGCAGCTTAACTTCTCGTTCTTCCCTCTTGCGCAGCATCTCCCTCTGAAAGCGAGCGACGGAGCGCAGCAGCTCGTCGTCGCCCATCTCTGACGGCGGCAGCACGATGCTGCAGTCCAGGAAGCGATTGATGGCGTTCAGGAGGTCGTGCCTGTCGTCTGCCAGGTAAGCTGCCTCGTGAAATTGCTGGATGGCAAAACAGACATTGTCTCTTAAAAATCACTAGTTCTTTACAGCTTGAACAAACAACTAGTTTACCTTGTCAGACATGAGAGTAGAGATGGAGCGGCCAATCTGGTGGTAGTCCATGCTGCTGGTTGGAGGCCCCAGGAGAACAAAGAGGAACCTAACGGGGACGGGCACTTCCAGAACCGACTCCAGCTCCACCGCCTCCTGCAGCCTCACAAACGCCATCGTGGGCTGCTCCAAGAAGTCGACGCTTCCTGGAAGACAACGCCAGATGTTCCAACAAACCAGTAAGTGGGAACGCACAGAAAAGCTTTCACCGTAGTTCCAGTTTATGTTAACTCACCCACAAGGACTACGGTGGCCTCAGCGTTCTCTGGAATCTTCTCCAGAAGCTTCAGCTCATGCTTGGACTTGGAGCGATGCATGCCCAGCCCTAGAGCCGGCTCCTTCTACTCCCACGAAACACACAGCGATGAAGACAAGCAAGAACAAAACGTTGTCACCGGATTTAACTGGGACGTACCTGCAGCTCGTTCTTGTCCATGTCGATGCGGGTGTCACTGTCTGCCGTGGAGTTGCCGACGCCCATGAGGGGGTCTGTCACCGAGGGCTCCGGCTGATGGTTGTGGTTTGTGTTGTGGTGGTGTGGGATCAGACTGCCGAGGCTGGCTGCCGAGATGTTCCTGGGAAAATGGTTTATGTGTTCCTTCTCGTCGCTCGGGTGACTTTGGGAGGCAGGAAGAGGGAGAGAGAGGGTGAGCAGGAGGAGGAGAGGCTGCAACAAGCCACAAAGCAGTCTACAAGCAGGAAGTGTGTAGCGGCGAGAGACGTTTTGACAACGTGAACTTTTATCGTTTTTCATAAACGTAGCAAACGTGTGACCATCACTCACCTGTGTTTGAGCAGCAGAGCTCTCAGGACGTTGGCCCGGTCCTCTGCTTTGATCTGGTCAGAAATAATCATTTGTTCCACCACCTGGTGAGCGATGCCGGGCAGGGTCTTCTGGTCCAAGTCCAGCAGCACCGCTCCTGGAAACACGCAGCCAGTTAGGAGCTGTGTTACTTTTAGGCATGAAAACCTGACAAGATAATACTTTACCGTGGGAGATGGTCCTTCTGAGCTCCAACAAGCTGCGGAAAGACAGAGAAGCAACGTGAGGCTTCCCCCAGCGGTCCGTCTCCTCCTCCACGTCTTCTTCAAACTTGATCCAACGAGCCGTCTCCTTCCACTGCATCTCCTGGTTCTTGTCCATGGTCAGCTCGTTCAGCTCCACAAACACCTAGAGGTGGCATCACAAAGCAGAACGCAGGTTCATTCAGACATTACCGACCAAACTAAATTATTCAGTCAGCTATGGGAAGGACTCAGACCTGACAGCGGTTCAGTCAAACTAAACTTAGAAGATAAATGATTAGTTCAGAGCTCTTAAAGTGGGGTTCTGTGGAAGGTTATAAGTATCCTACCTGTTGTAGATGCTCTTTGAACAATATCAGTTTAAAGAAAAAGAGATTAGTGTGACTGGACTGATGAGATAATGCCTGCATCAAGCTGGGAAAAGACCAAAATGAACTGCTGCTGTCTTCAATCAACTCTAATCTCAACAATTTCAGGAAGTTCATGCAGGCACTATTTCTTTTAAACCAACAGTTTAGCGTTATGTTATTCTAGCAGCAATCCACTTTGGTCTTATTCCTGCTTGGATCAACCTTTTTAGTTTGCTAATCTGGTCAGAATTAAACTGATTCCTCCAAACTGAGGAGCTCAAGGTGCTATCTACTACAGGTAAGATATTTATTGCTAAAGCTTTTCAATAAAATGCCACTTCAGAACAGCTGAACTTCGCTTTATAAGGAAGTTTCTGCTCAGAAAACCAACTTGCAGTAAAACAAAGCCATGCTTACAGAGAAAACAAGCGAGCCACAAAACGCATTACGGTACTTACCTTAAATAAAATTCCTTATTTAGAGTTTTTATTAGTCTTTAACAAAATAATTAGCTTTTATTACCATATAGTGCTGCTGTAAACAAATTTAAATGACTTCAAGCAGAGGTTTGAGTATCTGATATGATAAAATAGACTTCTAGCATTTATTGCCTTTGATAAAGTCACATTCTTTATACCAATGGTTCTCAACTCTGGTCCTTGAGGAACACCATCCTGCACATTTCAGTTGTTTCCTGCTTTGAATGAACGGGTGATTAACAGGCATCTGCAGAACTTGATAAAGTAATTAAATCACTGAATCAGGCGTGTTGGAGCAGGGAAACAACTAAAACATGCAGGATGGTGTACCTCAAGGACCAGAGTTGGGAACCCTGCTTTATACGACCATGAAATGTTTAAAGAACAAGTCAAAGACCAAACGTTATTTAAAACAATGTTTAGCTCCTCTCAGCGTTCAGTGTTTGTTAAAAGGAAGTTATTTAACACCATGCTGGTCAGTCACAGTCCTGCGTGTAACCTCCCATCAAAATAAATCTGCGTCCTCGTGCCACGCTGCACCTGCCGCATGCCTGTGAAATCACGCTCACACAGGTCAAACCTGACCCTGGACGGGGGGGCCGCCCTGCCTCACCTTCTGGTACAGAGCCATTTGACCGGAGTTCAGGAGGAAGCCCTCTGGCCGAGAGGAAGAGCGGTACAGAACCACTGGTACCGACTGCAGGAGCGAGACGGAGCAGGTGAGCGCTCAAACACCACCACCCTTGATGTGTTTGTTACCTGTTACTGTCCCTCACACACATGACAGGACTTTGTTTACCTGGGCTGCTGGGGGCTCAGAGCTGGGTATGAGAATAAGTGTGTGTGTTAATAAAACATGGCCCCCCCTCGTCTGTCTTTCTTTCTTTCTTTCTTCCTCAGGAGCTCCCAGTGTCTGGTTACCTGAGAGCCTCTCTCCTCTCTTTTTCCTCTCAGCGCGTGAAAGCAAAGAACTCATTCATTCATTTTTTATTGCCTCCGTTCCTCCTTGTCACATCAATAAAACAGGCAGGCGAGACCGAGACATGAGAAAATATTTACCACAATAAAGAGTTAAATCAGAGGAAAAATAAATGAAGAACCAAAATATTGTAGATTCTGAGATCATGATGAAGTCCCTATTTTGTATTTTTATGCTATAAAAATGAAAGATTAATATTAAAAGTAATCAAATCTTGTTTTAATGTACCGTACACTTTTATATTATATTTTTCCCAGGACTTTTTTAACCTGGATTATTGAACATGAACTTTATTATTGTCATATAGTTTGAGTTCCTAATGCAAATCAAATTAATTAAGACACTAATCTGCTTCAATTTACCAATAAGGATTTACAATAAACAAATAAATATTTGTTGCATTTTAAAAAACTAATACATCTTGATGTATTTTTTAAACATTCAGATTTGCATAATTTTTATATTCCTCTGTCTAATCTTTCAACATATGTGTAACAAAGACCAAAAATACAAAATTAAAAAAAGTTACAAAATCTTAAATAAATTTTAAACAAACCCAAGAAACAGGGATTTTATATTTTCTAGAATCACCGAAGATCATTTTGTGGGGAAAAAAAAGTGGTTTTATTTATTTTACCTTTTAAAACAGACATTTGCTTAAAATAAGTATAAAAACTAACGAAAATAAGGATATGTCAGAACAAGCTCTTCATTGGTTTGACAGCTATCTGACCAATAGATCTCAGTGTGTTCACGTAGGGAGTTTAGCTCCCTCTTCTCTCCATATACTCAATGGTGTTCCTCAGGGATCAGTGCTGGTGCTGCTTTTGTTTATTACGGTATATATATAAATAGTCAATTTAAATGTGCCTCATGCAAAATTTAATTTTTATGCTATGATACTGTTTTATATTGTTCTGGTCTCTCCCCTAACAGTACCTTTAATCAATCACAGTCAGCTTTTAATGTTTTACAGACAAATCTTTATCACCGTAAGCTTGTTTTAAATGCAGATAAATCGAAGGTGATGCTGCTTTCCAATGGGAGATTTGAAAGTCAGGATCTTCCAGTCATTACTACAGCTGAAGGTCTGAAACAGTATAAATATTTAGGATTTTTAATAGATGGTTCTTTGTCTTTTACTTCCCACATTCAACAGCTGGTGAAGAAACTGAGATTAAAAGTGGGATTATACTTCAGGATCAGATTGTTTCTATCTTTTGAGGCTAGAAAACAACTGGTTGATGCTACTTTTATGTCTGTACTGGATCATGGTGAAATTTTATACATGCATGCTTCTATTAAATTTATCATGTAGTTTTAAGACTTATAACAGGTTTAAAAGGTTTTACACATCACTGCACTTTATACAACCGGGTTGGATGGACGGCCTTGGCCACTTGTAGACTCTGCCATTTGCATATTTTTATTTATAAGGCCATACTAGGACTTCTTCCATCATATTTGTTGGCCTTTATAAAGAGGAAGTCCACCAGAGGATACTCTCTTCGTTGTGAGAACTTATTTTTACTTTCATTGCCTAAAGTCCGAACTGAACTTGGAAAGAAATCTTCAGTTTTCCGCTCCATCTTCTTGGAACCAGTTGCAGAAATACAAGAACCTAAACGGAGCTGTTGCCACTAAATGTTTTTAAGGCTGTTTTTGCTGATTTGGAGAAGTAAATGTTGTAACTGAGGAATACTTTAATTCGTTTATGACGAAGTTAATGGTTTCTGTTTTTGCTGTGAATGTTCTGTAACCTCTGTGTGCTGCTGCCAGTCTTGGCCAGGATTCTCATGCAAAAGAAATTTTTAATCTCAATGGGACTTTCCTGGTGAAATAACGGTTAAATTAAAAAAATAAATAAAATAATTACAACTTTTATATACAACCAGAATGCTGTGTGTAATATTATAATTACTGATCACCAAATAAATGTTTTACTCGTCTGTCAAAACAAAAAATTAAGGACTGATGAGTTGGAAATAAATAAAGCCTACCGGTATTTAGAGTTTGACTAGACTCAACGTCTGCAGAACGTTGGAAAACATAAATTTGAGTTCTCTCACCTCGTGCGGAGTACGATCCTGCTTTCGACTGCGAGTTGTCGGCTCTTTGTGATCTTTGCCGATGTGCACCATTTGTCCTTTGGTGTTCTTTCTGACGAGGTGTCTGCGGACTCCGGGAACATCCTCGAAACGATGGCCTGGTAGAAAGCACAAGAAGACAATTTAGAGCCTACACAAGAAAACATCATTATTTAATTTTATAATTCTGATCAAAGTAAAACAATGCATAGGATTAAATTCAAACAAAAGAAAGACGCAAAGACAGACGAACAACACCGAGCAGAAACTGTTCTGTCAAGATCCCAAAGATCAGTGCTGGCAAATATCTGCTGATGTATCCGACCTGTAGAAATCAATGAACGTAACTTCATCATCAGAAGCCGACAGCCAAGACAGCCAGTGCAAGAACAACAACCTTGTTGGGTCCAGGGACACACACAAACTGCAGGTTTTTATCAAGAAGATCAACCGTCCAGTCATTTTACGATTTCTGCAGGTAGCATAAAAGTAAAAAAAAAAAAAAAGTACAGGACGTTGAAGGCTAAAAAAGGGTTTGACATGGAAGTCAAGTTGGAGTCAGCCCTGCTGGCTCCTGACTGGCAGTTGACCCAACATCCGACTGCATCAACGAGCAGAGGATAATTGACTCAGGTTGAATCGAATCTGAGCCACGGCAATCAAATAATTCCTGTTGCTGAGCTTCAGCCTGAAGATTTGCTTTATTGAGAAGCAGAATTATTTTTAAAAAAAGACGTGATTCTGAACTTGTTTTCAGGCTCAACTCATCAAGCTGCTGCTCTCTGCTCTGTCGTCGAACACAGGTCCGTTCTGGGTCTGGGAGCCGGTAACATCCCATAACAGCGATGCCCAGACTGAGGTGAAGCAGGAAGCCTCTGTGTTTATGGAGAAACCTGAGCATCTGCAAAGCTCAGATTTCATTACAATACCGACCCGATTTAAATTCAATTCAGTTTATTTATATAGCGCCAGGTCACAACA
>JAVCKU010000078.1:9167097-9187104 GCA_032273985.1 Hypsolebias coamazonicus
TGCTTTGGCACAATTAAGTCTTCCTTTTTTTTAAGCATTTAAGTTCAAGTCCCAATATAAGGATAGGACAGTGAGCAAAATAAGCGTTTATTGTCTCATTTGCTGAGTGGAAAAGAAACATCTACAGCTCCAGATAATCAATTTAGATCATGTAAGAGATGGAACGGCTTTTTTCTAAATGCTCTCTATGAGAAAAAAGGCTAAAATAAGGACAGAGAATGTTTAAGACCACATGTCCAACTGAAGGCCCGAGGGCGGGGATTTTATGGCTCACAAACTGTGACAGATCAACTTTTTATGGCTTCTCATTTTTTTCAACATACTTGGCTTATTTAGAGCTGACGTGAAAACATTCAGTTGTTCATTTGAAATTTCTGCTGAACTTTGATTTGGACAAGAAAAGAGCGACAACAAACTTCCAAGTGAGACCACTCAGATCTTGATAAACTCAATGCCAGTAAAATAATAATAATAATAATAATAAATCAAGTTACTCTGATATATGCTCAATAATCCAGGTAGAAAAATCTAAAAAAAAAAAGTTCATTCTGGTCCTCTGGACATTCAAAAAACACTGAGCTGAACACAGCACCTCTCAGAATGAAGAAGTCTTTCGGAGGAAAGACAAAACGTTTTTACATTTTTTTGTTTTGTTTTTTTTGAATGACCAGAGGACCAGAATTAACTTTTTTAGATAAATCACGTTACATTTGATCTTCATTTTTTTGTTAAATCAATACATTTTGATGGTTTTAAAGTCTATATAAAATGTCCTGGGGAAATGATAAAGTCAGTGGGTTAAAATAGACATATTTTAAACAATTCAACATATTTTATCTAAAAACCACAGTCAAAGTGTTCATCAATAAAAAAAAACTTGCCCCTCTCCAATGTAATTGATTTTGACATCAATGTAATTTTAGAAAGTAATTAAGAAAATCCACACAATATTTTTCTCACAGCAATAGCTAATGTGTCCTTAAACTGGAATTTTGTTTGCAAAATTTGTGAATTATTTTTGACTGTTGTTTTCTTTTCTTTTTTGTTTACTTTTGTGTTTAACAGCAGATTGATTTATGTTCTCACTCAACCCTCTTCTCTGTGTTTCTAGTCAATTCAATTCAGTTTATTTATATAGCACCAAGTCACAGCAGACGTTATCTCAGGGCACTGAACAGAAACATTCACATAAATTGTAAATGCCAATTAGTAAAGTTATCTAAGGAAGCCAGCAGACTCGTTTAATCTTCATTTTGTCGCAGTCTCCCATCCTGAGCTAGCACAAAGGCAACAGTGGAAAGGAAAAACTCCCTCATAACAGGAAGAAATATCCAGTAAAACCAGGATGAGGGCAAGTGGTCATCTGCTTCGACTGGCAGGGTTTGAAAGGACAGGAAGGAGGAACGGACACAGAATGGCAGGTCCAGAATGGAGGCCAGCAGTAGAGCAGGTCCTCACTAGCAGGAAAGATGAAAAAACACACATGTTAAGATAGAAACAATTACAAATGCAAATTATAAAATGGATGGATGAATTTTCTGACAGGTGTGAAAATGACTAGGTATCAGGCCTAAAGCTGCAAGGCCTGCTAAGAATAAAGGTTTGTGAGCGCAATCATCCAGGTAGATCTTTGCAGGCCTAGTTCATTTTCACACCTATCAGGAATTTCATTCATGTGACCAGAGTGGCTCTTTTGTTACTAACAAAGACCCTTACGAACCCTTATTGTGAAGAGCGAAAGAGCAATCTGTATATTATGTATCTAGCAGAGCTCAGCCCACACACTCTGTTCTTTGAATTGAGAAAGCTCCTCAGATGAGAAGCGAAACATCTTCTGTTACAAATAAAGTCCATTTGTTTCTGTTTTGAACTTTTGTGAAAGTAGAGTATTTGTCCAAGCACTGAACCCTGAGGAACTCCATGAGTAATTGATGTAGGAGGAAGATTCATTACAAACTGAAATCTATCAAATAAATATAACTTAAACCACTTTAGAGCCATTTCTCTTGTCCTAATATCATATTCAAGCCTCTTTAGTATAAGATTATGATCAACTGTATCAAATGCAGCACTGAGGTCCAGCAGGACCAGTGTACACACAAGTCCATTGTCAGAGGCCATGAGAATATCAGTAACTTTCAACAGTGCTGTTGCTGTGCTGTGATCTCAACATATTTGTTTACATACACAGATTACTGTCATTTTTTTGTAGGTCAATCACATGACTCAAGATTCAACCTGATTCAGCTGAGTGCTTTGTTAACATTTAGTGCACACCTGCATTTCAGAAATGCATAATCTGGAATACTACTGGAGTAAACATTTTCATACAGCACCATTTTATATCGTTTAAAATAGCTTTTTTTTTTTTTAAATGTTTCAGTTCAAAGTTTAGCAAACCTTTGCGCGGGTGTGCAGTTTGATAATGGTATGAAGCTGCCACCTACTGGTAGCTTATTGCTAGTGCAAGTTGAATTATGTGAAACGTAAACATTTTCAAACTTCATTCTTTTTTTTTCTTTAATTTTTTTTAACAGTTTCTTTAAATAAGACATTTTTAGCATAATTTCAGAAAAGAATAAACCCCATCGGGTCTGTTTTTAGTAATCTATCAGAGTTTTGAACGGCTGCTTTTCTTGTTGACATTCTGCCAGCGTTAGCCAGGCAAGGGAGGAGAGGTCAGTCAGGCTATCAGTGCACAGCTCTCTAAAACAAAGTTACTAATAACTATCAGCTTTTCTTTATATTTTTGCAGTAACCTCGAAACAACAACGACATGAGTTCTTCCTCGGTAAGCTCCCAACAACCCGTCTCCATTTGACCTGAAGCTGGGCACAAACATTAGCCAGCTAGCTCTGTTAGCTTTAGCCTCCTAGCTAACCTGTTTGTTTACCTTCAGTGTGCCTGCATATTTTCCATTAGCCTTATGCTTTACCGTCATCATGGAACAGTTTATCCATCTTTGTAAAATCAACAAATTTCTAAACCTTTAATATTTTTTAATTGAACTCGAAACTGGGAATTTTAAAGTAAACAATGACATAAACAACCCCAACACGAGTAGGATGATACTGTTTGAAAACAGTAAAAGAATAATCTCACTAAGAGCAATGGTTGTCACAGTTCGTGGACATTTATAACATTCTGTGGCACTTTGTTCAATTTTAGCACTTCAGTTTATTTACCTTTCAGTCCAGTAAATCAGAACTATCCAAAGTCCAAAACAAAAAAAACTTTGAAAGGCCCCAAAAGCCTGATGGAAATGGTTATAAACCACTTACTCACACAGGAAGTAATGAATTTAAAAAAAGAACAAAAATGTAGCTGATCTGTCTTTACTTGCATGTCTTTGTTTGCTGAAGTGTGAACTGTGTTTTTGTTGTTCTTGCTGCAGACAATCGGGGAGTTATTCCTCGTCCTCAGTGAGATGGGTTTCTCAGAAGATCAGATCCAGGCAGCTGTGCAGGCGGGACATTTTTCTGTGACAGAGGCCACAGAGTGGTGAGTTTCAAATACACACGTTTAATGTAATTTTTATGTCCCTTCTATCTGCCAACTACTTGTGTCCTGTATATTGAAAGGCTTTTACAGGGTCAGTATCCGCGGCACACGTTAGCGAAGCAGTCCTCACAACCACCTGAAACTGCTTTTTCAGCTTTCAATCCTCCCAAAGAAACAACAAGCCCCTCTGCACCTTCTCCTGACAGCAGAGGTATCACCCTTCCACTTTACCCAAAGAGGTGTAGTTTAGGATGCAACATTGTACGAGTAGATTCATCCTTTCTGCTTGGTTGTGTTTAGCATGCTCATCACTGGTTCTGAAGTCATCACAGTCTTCTACCCAGCCCCCTGATCCACATCCAGTTGAGTCACGGATCAAACACGACAAGAGCGACTTTGAAGAGAAAGAAAGGCAACGTGTTGCTCACGAAGTTCAAGCTGAGAAAAAGAAAAAGAAACAGGTCGGACGGCAATACTTTATAATTCAAATAAAAACCAACTTTAAAGTCTGGTGTCCAACTGTGATTTTAGTTATGAACATTTTGTGTTCTGCACCGTCAGGAGCGTGAGATGGTGTTAAAGAGGATAGCTGAGGATCGGAGAACCTTGCAGGCAAAAAGTCAGACAGCTTCTGCTTCAGAGACGACGACTCCCAGCGATCAGGGGCAAAAACTTGGGGGAAAGATTCAGACGAATGTAGACAATAACTGTATCCTCATGGTAGGCCTGTGGGAAACGTTAATTTCAGATGATCTCTGAGAACTGCACGAATTCAAACGACATTATTGCACTTTTTAAACAGTTTATTTGTGTGTTTATGTAGATTCGGCTGCCGTCCGGTGAGTCTATGCGTGAGCGCTTCTCAGCCGATGCCACACTGCGCAGCGTCGTGGAGCTCATCAGTGGGCGCCACCCCTCCCTGCCCTCCTTTTCTCTCCTCCAGGGTTTCCCTCGTAAACGCTTCGGCGAGGCAGAGCTGGCGTGTTCTCTGCGCTCTCTGGGCCTCACACCTAACGCTGCACTGTGCATTCAGACCACTCCTCCAGAGACACCTCAGGATCCTCCAAGTCCTGCAGACGTCCCTCCGGCAGGTCACATTGAGTCAGCTCCACGTGTTTTACCTCCTCAACCACATATACCTGTTCTGGAAGATGCAGGAGGGCTGGACCCGGTTTTACCACCCTTACTGCCTAACCACGTGTGGGGAGAGGCAGTGAATTATGCTGGGATACCTGGAGTTGATCCTCCGCTGTCTGGACCATCTCATTTCTGGGGTAAGTTTTAAATTTCTTCTAGCTTTTTTTGTTTGGTTTTCAAGGAGCTGAAATATTGTTGATTATTTTTCACCTGTTTTCTGTCCAGTCATTGAACCTAAACACTATAGCGTTGTGTGCAATAAAAATATAAGGAAAGTGGAACAAAAGAAGAAGCGTCAACTGAAAATCTATCCACAGCTGGTGAAATGCATTTGAGTCATGTTTTTTAAGGAGTACAAAAAAAAATCTGTCAGATCTTTCAGAAAACCTGAGGAACTATTCATCAGGAATACTTTATAAGATTACAAGAAAATCTGGCTCTTTAGGAGGTAAATGAATTAACTGATGAAAGACATCACACAGAATGAAAAGCTCAGCAGAGAACATTATAAGATAAGTGCTAGATGTTGTCATCATTGTATGTTCCCATACAATGGCAAAATTGGTTCTCTGCATTTAACCCATCACACAAATGAGTTCTGTTTTGCCCCAATCAATCCCCAAAATGATTTACAGTAGTCCCTCACTACTTGGCGGTTCGTTTTTCGTGGACTTGCTCTATCGAGGTTTTTCAAAGTAAGAGTGGACACGACACACAATTGGCTGATGGATGGATGAGCTGCACGATTGGCATGGAATTTTTTATTTAAAATCAATTATTTAAAATTATTTAGCACCTGTGTGCAGCCCACAAGCTCATACTTTAAGTCAAATAAACACTACGTTTCATCAGGTATTTTCACGTCTTACTCTTTTATGTGCATCTTTGTTAAACATTTTAAGCCAACAAATGTGTTCCATAATTTTGGTTTCTTTTTTTCCAGTTAACCTTTATTTTGTAGAATGAATCAGTGGAACTGGTGATGTGATTTTGAGAGTACGGTACACGTATGACGTTCCTGCTGTTTGACAGGGCGAGGTCAGAGGATGGTTCCTGGCAACGCTGAGGATCCTGCCATCGAGCCTGAAGAGGAGGAAGAAGAGGAAGAACCACCAGACATTCTTAATGGTGCTGCTCCTTAAAGCAATATGTTTTGGATTCTCCCTCTGGGATCAATAAAGTCTATTCAGCTTTTTTCTTGACCTATATTTTACTTGCTCCACTTCTCACTTTTATTACAAATAACTTTTTCCACACTAAAGTTGGAAACAATTGACCTTACAGAAAAAAACAAAACAAAAAACGTTCAGTTTCATGCAGGAGATTAGACTTGCTTCCCTGTAAATGCATCATATTTAAGGGAGATTAGGATTATGGTTGAATGTGCCCTTGTGTCAAACATGCACACCGTTCAACCCCATCACTGTGAACGGAGTTACCTACGTCCATTCAGATGCTCAGCCAATCAGATTCACTGCTTCAGAGCATGCATTGTGTTAGAGCATGCTGAATGCGAGTCAGGCCCGAGGAACACAAGCTCTTGTAGTTGAAGCTAGATCAATAATGTTTATCATTGGAGGTGTGTTTTAATTTTTCATTTTTTACTGCAAAGAAATTCAAAAGTTAAAAGGGATTTTACACAAATGAGCTTGCTGATGTGTTTAGGTTATGGATTATTGTGTAATTTTTTTTTCACAGGTATGCCCCGGCTGCCTTTCTTTCCCGAGAACAGGATGCGAGCAGGATTTGAACCCCGACATCACTGGCCCGAGCAAGGAAACCGACTCAGGTGGGCGTCCTGACAGAAAACACCAAACCACAAGTCAGGTTAGAGACTTGTAGCTGGGTTCAGGTGTTCTTTCCTCATATTTATTGGAATGAAATTGATGGATTTGTATAGTTTGTGTGCATCTTAAAATATTTTAACAATCCAAACCTGGATTTTTTTTTTCTCTACATGTTTTGTAATGAAATATACAGTATCTTCCTAAAGTCTGGTCAAAGACTAAAAAAATACAAAAATTCTGTTTATAAAGTAGTGTGGATTGATTGTTAAATAATTATAAACTCCATTTAAATATTTGACTACCGTAATCTTCACTGTTTTGCAGAAATTAAATGAAGATTTAAAATACAACTAGAGAAAATTGCATTACCTGTGAAAATGCAGTGTGAATGCTTATTACTGAAGAACTTGCTGAAAAATGGCTAAAAAAATGTTAGCTGAAATATAGCTGAAATGGAAGAACAAGCCTAAATTAGCAGAAGAAAGCAGAAAGAACGTTTGTTGAATTACATTTAAATGAGCAAAAATTAGCACAAAAATGAGGAAATTACCTAAAAATAAAGCTGAAATCCACAAAAGTGCATGAAAAGTAGCAGAAAAGGCAAAAAGAAACTACCAGAAGAAAGCGGAAAGAACTAAAATGAGCTTAAAAAATGTAATTAGCTGAAAATGCTAAAATTAGCATCCACAGAGCTAAATAGTACAATAGCTAAAAGACCAGAGAAAGGTGAAGCTAGCAGGAAAAAAAAAGCTGAAAGGAGCATAACAAGCTGAAATTAGTATAAAGAAGTTAAGTTGGCAGAAAGGAGCAGAAACTAACTAGGAAAAACTTGAATTGGCCTGAAAAGAGCTGAAAGTAGCTAAAAAATGCAGAAAGAAGCTTAAATTACCTCAAGAAAGTGGAGACAGCACATTTTTTGCTGAATTAGGCCAAAAAAGGTTGAGTGCAAAAATGTGGAATTAGCCAAAAAGTTAAATTGGCAGAAAAACAGCTAAATAGTAGCTGAAATAGCAGAAAAAGCTGAAACTTCCATAAATATGCTAAAAGGAACATAACAAGCTGAAATGAGCAGAAAGACATTAGAAGAAGCACAAAAATGTTGTAGTTTAGTAGAAAGAACCTAAAAGGAGCACAAAACAGATGAAATTAGCTGAAAAAAAAGTTTACGTTTGCACAAGGAAGCTGAAAGAAGCTGAACCAGAACAAAATGTGAAAGGATCGGTAAAAGGTTGTAAACCGATCTAAAGATTTGAAGGATGTAAAATGAGCTCAATTCATTTTTCTCTGAGGGAAAAAAATGGCAGAAAAGGCTAAAATTTTCAAATACTGTAACTAAAATTGCACCAAAACCAAAAGTCATAGCAACGAGCGTTTTGATCTATGAGTTGTTGAAATAGAACAAAATCTGCTTAACGAGAAAGATGCTGAAAAACATACGGAAGAAAAATGGATTACAGTGGTGTGGATGCTTCATAAACGTTCACACAACAATAATATCGAGGTATGGGCAGTGAAACGAATCTGCGCCTCTTCTGTGTTGATTCAAATAGAAAAACGTACATTTAAAGCTCTTCTTTTTATCTCTGGACTTCCTGCTTGGAGAAAGTTTCACCCTTGACTCTGTGTTTTAGAGAGGCTCCAGAGGAGGAAGCAGCTGTCCCCGAGGAGGCTGGAGGACCAGTGGCGCATGTAGCTGCAGGACAGGCAGCGGTGGAGCGTCTCCAGAGAGCTGCTCATGAGGACCACAGTCCCTCTCAGGGGCACCCATCTCCCCCTAAAAGACCCTTCAGGACACCGAACGTGCCGTCATTATGTGCCTTGGCCACCCGAGCAACTGTCCACCTCATGACTGGTAGGTCAGAGAACATTAAGGTGTGTAACTGAGCAGACAATGAGTTTCCTTGTATTCTCAGTTTTTACTTTGGTTTCAACCCTTCCAGCTCCCAGCATGCAGTACAGCAGCAGTCTGGCAGGCCTGACCCCGGAGCTAGCAGAACTGCTGCTCAACCACATGTCAAACGAGAGGCTGCTCCGTCCACGCACCCTGGAGCTCTTCTTCGGCTGCCCGCTGCAGAAGTTTGTCCTAAACTGCTACCCTTACTCCACCAACGAGCTCCTGCGACAGTTACGGGCCTTCACAACGCTGAAGCATCTCAGTCTCGTCAACTCTCCACTCATCACAGGTATAAAGTCGATATTAGCACATTTTGTGAAAGCATAGCTTTAGTTGTTGCTAAATATTGGGTCAACGTGCGCTGCAGTTTCTTCTTCATCCTGTGAGCTGGTTTGGTTTAGATTCTGGCCTGTCGGTCCTGCCCAGCCTGGTCAAACTCCAGACCCTCAACTTGGCCACCTGTACCAAACTGACGGACTCCTGTCTGCAGTACATCACAGGTCAGATGTCACTACCAGCTCCTCTTGGTTGAGCCACATGTATTAATTTAATGTGTTCCCATTTGAAGGTTTGAAGAGCCTGTGCTTCCTGTCTCTGGATCAGACCAAAGTGACAGATGCTGGGATGGCATCGTATCTCCAGTCGGCTCCTTCCTGTCTCTCTCAGCTCAGCCTGAACCAGACAGCGGTGACCGAAGCCACGCTGGCTGTGCTCCCCACCTGTGTGCCCCAGCTGCGACTTCTCAGCATCAAGCAAACGAAGGTCCTTCAGCTTTTCGTCCTGATGAGAGTGCTGTTTAGATTTGGTTACGTCATTATTTTTGTGTTTCTGTGTCAGGTTAAGGACGTAGCAGCCCTGGCGGAGATGTCCGGCCTTCAGACTCTGAGTTTGGATGGGACAGGTGTCACCGAGGCGTCTTTAAAGAGCCTCGCTGGTCATCCTGCTCTGTCGTCTCTCAGCTTAGGGGGAATTCCTGTAACTGATGGCAACTACACACTTGAGATCATCTCAGGTTCGTAAACACAACAGAAACTGAAAAACGTCCCTACTGAGGGAGGGAAGGAAAACAAGTGAAGTCTTTGCTGAATCTGTGAGGTTTGATTTCCTCTCAGGTCTAAAGCTGACTCACCTCACCCTCCCTGGACGCCACACCGTGACAGACAGCGGGATGTCGGCTCTCAGCAGGCTGTCGCTGCTGGCAGAGCTGGACCTGACGGACTACACACACATCACAGACCAGGGCGTTCGCCAGCTCTCCATCATGACCAGGTCCTTCTCACTCTGCAGCTGGTTGGGATTAAAACAAGGATCACTGACAGTTTGTTTCACGCAGGTTGAAGAAGCTGTCACTCAGCAACACGCAGGTGACTGACGCAGGGCTCCCCTCACTGCGCAGCCTGCAGGAGCTGCAGGAGCTATGTTTGGACCGAACCACGGTTACCAGCCGAGGAGTGGCAGACCTCGTCACCTGCCTGCCTCACCTGCAGGTGATTTATCTCTTATTTGTGTAATTGCTTGTTAAAGTTGCATGGGGAAAGTGGTTTTGACTGCAGTCTTTAGATAATTTATTAGTATTCCTCATTAAAAAAGACCTGTTAGGATGAGAAATGATCTTTACAGCAAGACCATAAAGTCCTCGTACAGCTGACATGTCATTAATTCATCATTCAAAGGTTTTAAATTAGGTTTAGAATGAACTGTGAGGATCAAAAGTCAGTGGGAGCTAAAATGTCTTTGGAAAACTCATTAGTCCTCATTACAGTTTTGTGTTCCAACACTTTTTCTAGTTACAATAGTCCCTCAATACTTTGCAGTTCGACCTTTTGTACACGACACACAATTGGTGATGGGAAAGACAGACCCCCCCCTGCACCCTCTTGTCTCCTTTTGAGGCCGTCTGTCACAGTAGAGACGATAAGGAAAGACAGATACCGCCCTCTTCTTTCTGTATCTCTGCAGTGACAGACGGCCACAGAAAGAGAAAGGAGGAGGTGGGGTCTGTCTTTTCCCATTGCCTCTGCTGTATCAGACGGCCTCAGAAAGAGAAAGGAAGGGGCAGTGTCTGTCTTTCTCCATCGCCTCTGCTGTGACAGACGGCCTCAGAAAGAGAAAGGAGGAGGCAGGGGTTGGAGTCTGTCTTTCCCCATTGCTACTGCTCACAAATGTAGAATATAAAAGAAAATGCTTAGGTGCAAAAATAAGAGTGAATCAGTAAAAAAAAAAAAAAAAAAAGTGTCTGAGCACAGCTCACTCAGGTATAAAAACAGACCCCATCCCCCACCCCCTCTTTCTGAGGCTGTCTGTCACAGCAGAGAAAGAGAAAGGAGGGGGCGGGGTCTGTCATTCCCCATCGTGTCCCAGAGACACACAACAGGCAGATGTGCAACAGCCTTGGAAAAAGAAAGGAGGGAGTGTGGGGGTCTGTCTTATACCTGAGCTGCACAAGCGGCATGGATAGTTTATTTTAAATAACCAAGCATGAACATTGTTAAGAACATTGAAAGGGTGTGGGAAGGGTTTATAA
Organism: Hypsolebias coamazonicus; assembly: GCA_032273985.1. NCBI lineage: Eukaryota > Metazoa > Chordata > Actinopteri > Cyprinodontiformes > Rivulidae > Hypsolebias > Hypsolebias coamazonicus. Next base: position 9,177,941 of record JAVCKU010000078.1, read on the forward strand.
AACCTTAAAATATATATGCATACTAAAATAAATATAACGTCCGTACTTTGTGGATTTTCACGTATCGCTGGGGTGTCTGGAACGTAACCCCTGCGATAAATGAGGGACTACTGTAATCCTAATTATCTTAGCAGAAGTCTAGTCTTAAACACTCTTGATATTTAATAAAGTGTGCTTTAATTTGTAAATCTGACATTTAATTTGACTTAGCTGAGGGAAGCACAAAGTTTGACAGCAGCTTTTATTAAAAAAACGTTTTAGCGGTAAATGAAAACATTTTAATGCATCCTGTCCTGTTTTTTAGGTGTTGGGTTTAGCCAGCACACAGGTGGGAGATACAGTGTTGAGGAGGGGTCTGATCCGCTGTCCCCAGCTCGTTAAGATCAACCTCAGCCGCACGCGGATCACAGACAACGGTATCATCATAACCTTAATTTGACGTCTTTGTCTGGAAGGAGCAATACAATAACATACTTCTCCTGCAGGTTTAAAGCACCTGAAGAACATGCGTCTTGCTCAGGTGAACCTGGACGGCACAGGTGTTAGCCTGATGGGGATCGCCAACCTCCTCTCCGAGACCAGCATCAGCAGCATCCGGGCCAGTAACACTCGCACCATTCCATTAGATGAAGTGTCAGACGAGGAGTGGGAAGCTCAGTGAGCGTCGATACCTGAGAACAGCTCTGCCTGCTGCTACCCCCCACCTGCCCCTGAGATCTGCTGCCACCAGGTTTATCTGTCAACAGCATGAAGTGAAACACTCCTCGACTTGCACTGTTTCAACTGCAGCTAGTACCGCTAACCTGACAATCAAGCATGTTGAAAAGCCTCTTGTTCACCTTCATTTTACATCATAAACTGAATTTACCAACAAAACGTTCGGAGTTTTAACGTTTTACGTGTTGAAGCAGGACACTTGTGTTGGAAATGCACCATAGCATGTAAAATATTAACAAGACCCCTGCATATGATTAAGGCACATTTGGCTTTTGGTAACAAGTGGATTTTCGTTTGAATTATTACAAATAGTTATGACTAGTTTCTGCTGGCTCAGTTTAAAACATTTAGATCAAAACTTGGAACGCTCCTGCAGGTCCAATCAGTCGGTTAGTCCTAAAATGTATGAACTTTATAACTCTTCTTCACATTTTCCCACAAACCATCAACTTCAAGTGCATTCTGAAGCGTGTGTCCAACCCGTCCACCACAGGCGAACTACATGCAGCGGTGTAAGATCAGAACCCAAAGAAACCTTTAGTGATATTTGTTTACAGAGTTTAAATGTTTTTGTTCCAAAACAGTTTGATACGGTTCCCAAACTTGTTGAAAAATAAAGATTTCTCAATTTATTTATGCCGTCTTTATTTAATTGACAAATTGTATTGCATTACATTTTTAAATAAGGCAGAACTGTTGTACATGGGGTTGAGGGAGAGTTAACTTTTAAATATAAAACAACCTAAAAAGCTGCTGCTTACAGTTTTGGATAAAAACAGAAGGTCTGGGAGAGAAAATAAAGTTTATTTTAGAAGACAGCACAATGGAATGCATTCCAGGTGGATCAGCCAGTCGGAGTGCAGCCTGCGGTGAAGGGACACGGAGGGGGTTCGATCGGGGTCGCTGTCAAAGAGGTGCAGATGTGGTCTACCACGTACAAGAGACAAATCCGATAAGATGCACGAGAGCGTCAGTTCAGTAGGACGTTTCCTGCTCCCTTCAGGAGCGTGCAGGTCCACGCGTTAAAAGGAGCGCCTCGGTGCTGCCGGTCACATGTTACTTTTCAAGCTTGGCTTTCAAATGCTCCTTGTAACCCAGGATGTCGCTCTTCCACTTTGTGATCGTTTGATTCTCACAAACCCAGATTTCCTGAGCCACCTAAAGGGAGAACGTGATTATAGTGTGATATTCAACTGATTTAAAGTGCGCTGCTTCTCATCAAATGTTGATTTTACAGCAAGTACACACCTGCTGAATTAGCCTGAAGTCGTGGCTAACCAGCATCATGCCCCCGTCGAACTCGTTGATTGCTTCTGCCAGGGCGTCGATCGTCTCGATGTCCAGGTGATTGGTGGGCTCGTCGAGGAACAACATGTGGGGGTTCTGCCAGGCCAGCCAGGCAAAACATACTCTGCACTTCTGACCATCGGACAAGTTCCTGATGGGACTGACCTGAAACCAGTTCATTACAGTTTCAAGCACATTCAAAAAAACAAATTTTAATACTTGGTTCAGCAGCTTCCTCTTACCTGCTGTTTTCCCGTGAGGCCGTAGCGACCGATGATCTTCCTCATCTCCTCCTTTTCTTTGATCTCAGGGAAACACTTCATCATGTACTCCAAAGGAGACAGGTCGAGCTCCAGCTGCTCTGTCAGATGCTGCAGCACAGACAGGAAGCAGCTCCTTCAACTGTACTTACACAACTAACTCCACAACAACAGGTGGGATTTTACCTGGTGATATCTGCCGATCTTGACGTGAGAATGTTTGCGGATCATGCCGTCGGATGGAAGCAGCTACAAAAAAATAAAATAAAACTGAGCAAAGCTGTAAATTTAAAACAAAGTTGGAGGTAGTTAATAAAAATATAACACCAACCTCTCCCATAAGCAGTTTCAACAACGTGGACTTTCCTGCTCCGTTGGGTCCCACCAGAGCCACCCGAGTGTCCAAGTCAATACCGAACTCCAGGTTTTTATAAATGTACGGCTGATAAAGACCAACACAGGAGTAAGTACCAGTTCTTTCACTGACTACATATAAAACTGATCAGCTATACTCACAGTGTGGTCATTGTACTTGAAGCTCACATGCTGAACCATGATAACAGGAGGAGGAATATTCCCACAGGGAGGAAAATAAAACGACAAAGTCTGGAAGAAATGAGAAGTTTTAGTGCAATACATGGACCATGCTTTAAAAAGTGCTGCAAAAAAGGCAGTCTAATGTAAGGATTTGATTTTTTAATTTTATTTTTTAACAGCTGCCAGAGACTTTTGAGCCATATTTCAGATGAGCATCAGTGATCACCTTGTCATTTACAACTTTCTCAGTCAGACCCGACGCCACCATCTTCTGTAGAGTCTTCTCTTTGCTTTGTGCTTGTCGTGCCAACTTTGCCGAGCCGTGACCAAACCTGGCAATGTAATTCTAGAAGAGAGGCGTAAATGAAGCACAGTTAAAGACGGTCACAAATTACCAGTTACATACACATGCTCACTTTTCTTTTTTACAAACCGGATTCCATAAAAGTTGGGACACTAAACCAATTGTGAATACAAACTGAATGCAATGATGTGGAGATGGCAAATATGACGACAGATCAAAAGTTTAATCTTGAGTAAATGTAACATTTTAAAGGAAAAATATGTTGTTTCAAAATTTCAGTATCAACAAATCCCAAAAAAGTTGGGACAAGTAGCAATAAGAGGCTGGAAAAAGGAAATTGAGCATATAACGAACAGCTGGAAGACCAATTAACACTAATTAGGTCAATTGACAGCATGGTTGGGTATAAAAAGAGCTTCTCAGAGTGTCAGTGTCTCTCAGAAGCCAAGTGTCTTGCCCAGGGACACGTTGGCATTTGACTGCTGGTGGATTCGAACCCCCGACTCTTGCATTGGAGGACGACTGCTCTAGCTACTCAGCCACAGCCGTCCCCCCTATGTATGTATGTATGTATGTATATATTTAATATAAGTCATGTCTTTTTTCTATGATAACCTTTCTGTTGTTTCAATCAGTGCTAGGGGCCTGAGAGACTGTAAAACACAAAGCAACTCTTCTGTTCTTAAAAAATGAAAGAGCTCATTGATTTCTTCTTCAGGAAACTCACAGCAACAGTGCAGATGAAACATTTTGGTCAAACCAATGGGGGACAAAACATGTTTTAGTCGTGGTACAAATAGGTCAGCAGGGGTCGCTATTCTCTTAAATAACTTTCCTGGGAAAGTAGTTTACACTAAAAAAGATACTTTAGGTCACTGGATAATTTGTGTGTTTGAAATTAATGAAATAGTTTTGGTTTTGGGTAATATATATAGTTTCAATAATCACAAACAAAACAAAAGCTTAATTACAGAATTAAGCAACATTTTAAATGAAGCAACATTTTAAAAGACCTGTCTCAAAGATATCTAAATTGTGATATTATTTTTGGAGTAGATTATAATATGGTAATGGATATGTGGCTGGATAGATGTCCTTTGAGATTTTAAAATCACATTACAATTTCATTATGTTTAATTTCTGTAATGAGTTCAAGTTGAATGATATGTGGCGTACTCTATCTACATCCAGAGAGCCACATTTTTACATGGTTCAAACCTGATGGAACAGTTAAATCTAGATTAGATTAATGGCTTGTATCAGAGTTTACACACAATTTAGAAGCTAAATCTACTTGTTCTGTAGCACCTCTTACAGACCACTGCCTCATCAAACTCATTTTAACTCCTACAAATGCACAAAAAAGTAATAAAGGATAGTGGAAATTTAATTCACATCTTCTTAAACATGACCCTTTTTGTCAAGATGTTAAAAGAACATTTGATGATATAAACAAAGACTCATCACTATCAAATTACATTACTAAATGGGAGTACTTAATATATAAAATATGTCATATCTGTATTTCTTATAATAAAGAATTAACCTGAACTAGTAAACAGAAAAACTAACACTGTAAGAGAAATTCATGATATTTGCAACAAGACTTCATTAAACGAAGGTGACAAACACAAACGAATGCTTCTACACTCCTCACTAGTTAACCTCTATGTTAACAAAGCCAAAGGAGCCTACATCCCATCAAGAGCAAAATGGAGTGAAGAAGGGGAAAGAAGTTTGCCATACTTCTGTAGGCTAGAAAAACAGAGACAGGTACAAAATACAATAAAGAAACTGATAACTGAGGACCAAGAATGAACTGATCCTGTTAGAATTTCAAAGGCAATTTTTCAGTTTTATTTTTATTTTTTTTTTCATTCATTTCATATCAGTTAAAAAAACAATAAATATTCAATAAAAAAAATACAAAACATAAATACCTATAAAATGAAATGCAGCAGAAGAAGAATAAAATTCTTATCATTTCTGCCCCTTCTTAACAGAATCAATTCAATAATGATCAATTTAAACAACATAATACCATAAAACACAAAAACTTTGCAATTTGTCATTATAATTCCAAAACTTAAATATATTTAATTAACTATTCAAGTTGAGCCCTATATATACTGGTAATCAATATTTACTAACTTTCATTCATTCAACCTTTATTTATACAGGCTAGCCTCGTTGAGCCACGGGGACTCATTTACAAGAGGGACCTGTTGCACTCACACCTAGGGTCAATTTAGAGTTACTAATCAGCCTAACATTTGCTATATTTTCAAAACGTAACCTACCATATTCTACACCATATGCTTCGCACCACTCTATAAATCGCATCAATCCATATTTGTCTAATAAAGTGGAAAAATCCATAAATATGTCGCTTCGCCATATACATCGCATATATTATGCAGCACAGCTGACGCGTCGCATTTGTTACGAGTCACCAATGACAACCCGGAAATGTGGGCCAAACCCGGAAATATATTAAGTTTGGATCAATCTAACATTTGCATAATAAAGGCACTTGAATGGTCAAATCAGCTGAATTTCAAAAATAGTTTTGCTGCTGAGGTGCTGCAAAGCGAGCTTGACCAGCCGCAGCATTTCTTTAAAATTTAACAAGATAACCACCTAAAAAATTGTTTGCTTGAAATTATAGCAAAGGTGTGTCTCAGTCTAACATTTGCTTAATAAATGCACTTTAATGGTCAAATCAGCTGTATTTCAAAAATAGTTTTGCTGCCTTGGTGCTCCGTGAATGCACAGAGGAAGAGATAAGGAAGAAGGAAAGCAGTTCGTTTCTCCGAAAATTAACAAGAAATGCACCTAAACAGTTATTTGTGTGCTCGAAATTATAGCAAAGGTTTAACATTTGCTTAATAAATTAATTTTAATGGTCAAATTAGCTGCATTTCGGTGGGGCGGTGCAGCTGTTTTGACAGTTACAAGCAGCAAGCAAGTGGGGAGGTCATGGCAGGTCACTTGAGTCATTAATAGCTTGTCAAGATTCTTAGTCATCCAGGACACGGTAAAAAAAAAAAAAAAAAAATTAAAGAAAAAAACCCAAAAGAACAAAACAATTAAAGCTGCAAGCAGCATTGAGGCACTCGTAGCAAAACGCAGCTCCGGCCTTACAGCGGAAGCTCCAGATAGTGCACCCAGTTGCCATCACAAACGCTCTCGTGCCTATCCCGCACCTATTCAACAGTGTGCGCATTTGCCAAATCTTCAACATCACCTGCGACCACCGGAGCTCCAGCAACGCCTCCCAGTCGAAATCGTAAACATTCTCATTCCATTCCTGCATGCGTCCACCAGGACCGAATCTTCGAAGTTACCTTCCGCCCATATCAGTACGAGTCCAGCTGCAAGCCTTACAAGTTTGGCCAAAATCCATTTGTTTCGGAGCATGCTGAAGGGGTGGGGCCAGACCTCAAAGTTTGACATCTCGCCATGAAAAACGAAACGCTAATAGCACCTAAAAGAAAACTGTCTGAGAGATCAAACCTTCAGTGATTGATCCATAACTTTCACATTGAAAGACCGAATTGGACCAAACTTGGCATGAGTCATCCCTGTTGGATGTCCGGCGATCCTCTGTGGTCATATTCTGATGTCATCAAAGCCCCGCCCCCTCAGAACAGAAAGTCACTTTTTTTTTTTTTTTTTACTTGGAATGCTCCCTCTCCGACACCCTTGACCTAATCAGGATGATCCTGTGCTAGAAGACATTTAACAAATTGGTCTGACTTACTTTAAATCACAAACAGTTTATGCTCGAAGATGCGGGCATGGCGGCGTGTCAAATTCAGAAGTGACGCCGTCGCCATACGTTTGACTCTAAATTCAACATCAGTGAGCACTTCTAGACACATTCATGTTGTGGTTTCACATATGACTCCAGTGCGTCCCCTAGATGATTCCAAGGCTAATTTAGGCTTGTTCTTCCGTTTAAGCTACATTTCAGCATGCTTTAGCTAATTTCAGCTGTTTTTCAGCAAGTTATTCTGCAATAAGCAATCACACTGCATTTATGCAGGAAATGTAATTTCTCTATTATTAATTGTTCAGCTTCTACTTTGTGCAGCAGTTGCCAATAAAGTTTTAGAAAAGAAGATTTTCAAGGAAAATTAGAGGCTTTAAAAAATTAAGTTGTTTGCAGTAATGAATAACTAAAGAGGTTATTTTAAACACAAATACTGTCATGGAAGATAAAACCTTAGTCTTTTTAAAATACCTTTGAGATGCGTTTCGTTTTGCTTTGAATCCGCTTCTCTACAACTTGTCTCCAGTAAACTGGATCCTCACTCAGGTACGGAGTTAGTGCGGAGGAGGTCGGAGCTCCAGAGGAGGAGACGTTCTTGTTGGAGATCGGTGCTGAGAGCTCTTGAGCTGCCAGAGCGAGAACCTGTGAAATTACAAGACTGGCTTCAAGGCGTGTGACAGCAAAAGAATAAAAACCTTCTTAAGACATGATTGTTTCCACCTCCAAAATGTCGAGCCGCTGGCGGAGGCTGTAGTTCAAGGAGTAAAACTCTGTAGTCAGATATTGAGTTACCTAACAAAGTATACACATATGTAGTTTAATTTAAAATAAACTGTTTTGATGAAATAAGATTAAAATAATGAAAAAGCAAACAATATTTATAATAAGAATCATACAGGAATGCAGTCAGTGACGGTGAGAGCCACCATGGTCGCCTGTCTGACGCTCAGGAAGCCGCGGATGCAGTATTTATCCTCCATGTGAAGAAGCACTTTGGTCATCTGCACACTGATCTGAACACCGCAAACATCAAGCAGAATGTTCAAACTAAACTGTACAATTTAATAAAAACCATGAGTTGAACGTCTATTTTACCTCCCTGGCTGCGAAGATGTTCGTCCTCACCAAATTCTCAGCAGCTCTCAAACTGAGCTCCACACGCTCGGCGTCCTCAGAGGATATTAACGCTGAGGAGTTGGATAATAAAATCAGATAACTAGCGCATTAAAGGATGAGTTAGGACAAAGAGATCCATCAACAGAGCCATACTTTCCAGGCAGTCTCGAAGGTATCGAGGCGGGGATGCCCGACTCATCTCCTGATCCTCAGACATATCATACGGTGTGAGGTCGTCGTCACTGAATCGGTAAGAGAGAGTTCCTTATAATTTAAAACTTGACAGAAATCTGTGAAACATCTGACTGCATGACGTACCTGTCCAGATCTGAGCCTGGATCTGTTCTTCCTGGTTTACTTTGTGATGTCACGTTCTGAGTGGATGCAGATGTTTCACTCGTGTTCTCAGCAGAGTCACCTCTGAAGATGGTAAAAAAAAGTAATACAACCACGCAACGACAATAATAAACTTCTAAAGATAATTTAACATAAACACAAAGCTGCATCGTTTTCTTTTAGAACGATTTTAAGTTAGAACAAAAATAGATTTTAGGATTATAATGTATGAGCTCTATAGCATGAGCATGCTTAAAGGTTGCTCAAATGCCTGATATTTTTAACTTTGCTGTCGTCTCACTTTTCACTCACGTGGAAAAACAAACGGGTTCAAATGAGCAAGGCTTCTCAACAGTTTGAGACACAAACATCTTTCCAGCTTTTACAAGCTCTCGTCACAAACTGTGTAAACCATTTAGCTAACAGACGAGCTTCTGGCACAAGTGGAAAGTTCAAAAGGAGCTTGTGAGTCTACTGTTAGAATTCCCAGACAGCGTTCTCTCCCTCTGCTGACAGACCTTCCTGTGTCATCATCAACTGGAGACTAACTCTACATCCTAACGCCTTTTGTGTTTAGCTTCAAATTTTAATTAGATCTTTTTTTCAGTACATTTTTCGGCGCAATTTTCATCCTGCAGTTTTCAAGCTGCTTAAACAAATGATACATCTAAAATGTCAGCTTGTTCAGAAAGGTGCTATGACTTTTGGTATTGGTGCAACTTTAGTTTTTTTGAAATATTTAGCCTTTTCTGCCACTTTTTTTCCTCATAGAAAATTAATTGAGCTCATTTTACATCCTTCAAATCTTTAGATCTGTTTACAACCTTTTACT
>JAVCKU010000078.1:9187204-9200712 GCA_032273985.1 Hypsolebias coamazonicus
CTCCACATCATTGTATTCAGTTTTTATTCACAATTTGTTTAGTGTCCCAACTTTCTTGGAATCTGGTTTCTAATTAGGTGGGAATGGTGCTCATTAACATGCACCCTCCACCCTAAGGAGTCTATTGTTTACCTTCATGTGTGCCATCTGGTCCTGCTCCCAGTTAAAGCGCTTCATTTGGTTCTCTTCCAGCTCCGATCTGGTCTTTATATACTGGTCGTAGTTACCCTGGACAAAAATAGAGTTGCATCGTCATCCAACAGCACGAAGATATGATTAGTAACAGCCTACTCGAATCCCTTATTTAGCATTAAGAACCACACGGCGGTGTTCAATCAAGATATTCTCTGTAGTACATTTTGTAGTATTTGAAGTTGGGGGTATTCTCACAGTGTAATACTTGAGTTTTCTTTGATGTAAGTGGATGATGTTGGTACAGACGCCGTTCAGGAAGTCTTGCGAGTGTGAGATGAGCACAAGGATTCGCTTGAACCTGGCAAAAAGTAACAAAGTTGATCTACAAGTGAAAAATGACCATTGGGGTTATTAAAGTTCTTCAAGCAGGCTGTAAACTTACGACTTGAGCTCCTCTTCCAGCCACACGCAGGCATCCAGGTCCAAATGGTTGGTTGGCTCATCCAGCAACAACATGAAGGGCTTGATGAACAGAGCTCTGCAAAGATGAACATTAATAAACATTTTAACTTTAGGGCAGAAGACATTTCCTGCTGGATTCTGACAGCAACACTTTGAAATCATAGGAACACACTGAAGTATTTACAACTCTTAATTTAAACAAACAGTGCGCGACTGCATTACGTCTGTGAAAATAAACTGGTTACCTAAAAACAGGTGCCGACTTGATTATTCTGTCATCTACTGCTGGTAAGACACTGACAATTCACAACTACTTCACAAACCCTTCCATAAAAATACCAGCTAAGACCACCGACATGTAATTCGCTTGTAAATGAGTCTTCAAGGCTCAATGCGACTTATCTGTTTAAATAAAGGTTGAAAGAAAGAAAGAGACATTACCTTGCCAGAGCAACGCGCATCCTCCACCCTCCACTGAAGTCTTTGAGTTTCTTCTGCTGCATAGCAGCACTGAAGCCCAGACCGTGGAGGATCCGAGAGGCTCGGACCTCTGCTTTGTCTGCATCCAGCTCCTCCAGACGCTCATACAGCTCCATCAGCTTCTCACACTCAGCTTTGTGGGAGAAACAGAGAGGAGTCAGATAGTTTTAGTCACACCGGATGAAGGTCTCTCCTCTTTTTGAATAGCAACTCTTCAAACTAACCTACTTTGTACTTTTACTGTTTCTTATAAAAGGAGTTTAACTTAACCTAAACGTTGCTTCATAAATGCATGTGCTCAACTAAAAAATAAAGTTAGTTTCTGCATTCCTGTTATTTCATACTCTTTTTGTGCAGTGTATAGCCTGATCCACTCACCATCTTCATGTGCAAGTCTCTCTGCCTCCTTCTCCAGCATTATCCTTTCTCCATCCACTTCCATGACACACTGCAGAGCCGTCTTGTCGCTGGGGGCCATCTCCCGGGTCAAGTGGTAAATGTCTATGTGCTCAGGAATGGGAACTTCACGATGCCCAATGGCTGACAACAGCATGGACTTTCCTAGTAAGAGAACAAGAAAATTAAGGGTTACTTGCAATTTTTCCTTTGGTGTGGGGAATGAGAAGCACATTTTTACGAGAAGTATAGAAGTTTAGTAGCTCCATCAAAATAGCAGTATGATAGGGAAAAAAAAAAAAAATCAAAAGGTTACCTGTGCCGTTGAGGCCGATGAGGCCGTAGCGTCTGCCAGAGTTGAGCTCCAGGCTGGTGTCTACCAGCAGCTCTTGACCATGGAAGGTGAGCGACAGGCTGCTGATGTGGACATCAGTGCTGTTGGGATGTGAGGAGAGAACGCCCGTCACTGCCCGAGCCTCCGTCTTCCGCAGCTCAAACTCATCCAACTCCTTAGTCAGACTGGCAACACCTATTCCCAAAAAGGGGGAAACGTGGTAAGCATTATAAATTGTTTTAATTTTGGCTTCAAGACCAGCTTCTACTCAGATCGTCATAGATCCTGATCCAGTGACCAGTCATCCCCTTACCGTTGCTGTGTGCTCCATTTTCTTGGATCTCCGGTTGTTCGCTCTCCCCATTCACGTCATCCGACTTCTTGGTGCGCTGTCGGGCTTTGGCGGCCTCCTTCTTCTTGGCGGCCTTCTTCTTAGCCAAATCTGACGGCATGGCTGTACAAGTCGACCCCAATGTTAAAAACAAAAATCAGAAAGTTGCTATCAATTTAGGAAGCCAAGAAAATAAATTTACCAAATCTTGAGAATTTTTATGTAGTTGACGTAGTTAAGACACACATGAGTCATGTGTAAGATAGTGATGAGTCAGTAAAGTGACTGATGGCCTAGATAAGCTGCTGGTGTTGTGTTAAAAAGGACATTGCCATAAATGCACAACGTATTTATAAAGCACAACTTTTAAAGAAAAGAGTCTATAGTAGTGCTGAAAAATCAGGATTTAGTTTGCCACTTTTGAGTTGAGCATAATTTATCAGAAGCTCGACGTGCGCTTCCCGTGACGGGGTGGCTTTTTTCGGTATAACACCAGATCAGTACGAACTGTTCCAATAATTAGACGCCCAGTTGTGGCGTATTTTAAAAAAAAGAGTGATAGGCATAACATGGCATACAACACCGAGTTAAAGTCGTGAATAGTGCTGCCAAGACAACCAAGAAAACCGCATTCTGCTTTCTTTCAAACCGGCCGGCTTTTTCTAGAACACGAAGCCTGATTAGCACAGCTGTTAGCCTCCAGCGATTAAGCCGCTAAGTTTACCATTCCTCATTAACGACTGAAATGAAACACAACTCAAGCTGTTTTGTTGGAAGTATTGTGAAGAACTTCAAACGTGAAAAATACGCAAAATAGTAGAGATAAAACGCCGTTTCGTACGCTAGCTAACTGACGCACAGGCCTTGCTAAAGCTAACATGAGGCCCCAACTAGCTCACTCAGGTAAATTAGGCGGTAAATTAGTTTTCGTTGAGTCCGTTCTTTTACAGAAAAATAGCTGGGATACATTGACCTTTTAAACAGAAGTAGACTTCTATAATTACAGCCGCTCTTACCTATGTATTTGTAGAGTTTCTACCACTTGCCTACAGAGCACACTGACGTCTCGTGTCCACTTTTTGCCGGGTGGATGTAGCCGCGCTCCAACTACCAGACGGACCATATATGGTTAAGAGGGGCGTGGCAAATCAGAGCGCCCTCCTCTTCCTGTTCTACTGTACAAAATAATGTAATGGATTTATCTATTGTAAAATGTCATAAAACCTTTTAATGGGTGCATAATTATAAAATATGCTTTAACAATAAGACAATCTCAAGTGTAATGAGTTTTCACATGTAATTTCATGTGGAACAAGTCAGTAATTTATTTGATATTTATTTTTGAGAGAATAAGAATGATGCATTTCACAAAACATATTTTCAGCAGCCATGACACTTCATTAGAGGTGTTTTTTTATGTTCATGATGACTACATTCTTGTTCAGATTGTTGTTACAAATGAATTTTTTTGTAATGCTCCATGTTTAAAAAAGACTTTTTAATCCAAACTTTGGTCCAAAAAGCAGTAAAGCAGATGCTTCATATTTTCACTTTAAATGAGTCATAAACTCCATTTAAATGTCAGTCTACATTTAAATGTGAAGTCCTTCTTTCTGTGCCGCACTAGGCATAAATCCATCAATTTTGCATCAGTCTTTAACAAATTATAATAAAAGAAAAGTAAAAATACAATGCTGACTGCACCATTGTGCTAAAAGAGAATTTAAACAATTGTATTTGATTTTTATCCTAAAATTTACATTAAGATAATTCAGTTCAATTCAGTTTATTTCTATAGGGCAAGTCACAACAGAAGTGATCTCAGGGCACTGAACAGAAACATTTATATATATAAATAATAAGTTACCAGAAACATTCACATATAAAATAATAGTTTAACACTATTTATCTGAGGAGCAGACTGCTGATGGTAAAATACAAAATGTGTTTAATGGTGTGATGTATTATTACAAAGTGCGGGAAAACGACTTGGAAATAAATTGGGAGGATTTTTGTCCTTTCACAGCACCCATGCTGTCTTTTACCGTAATACACGTTGTTCGAGAGCAGCTGGATTTTATTTCGCTGTGAATCGACCGCAGTCCGATCAGAGGTGATGCTGCAGCAGCTGTGTAGACAGTTAGTCAGCAGGCCTGCTCCTTTTTAGTCAGCCGGCCAATAATCCGGCTGGACGTAAAGATGAGCAGAAAGAGAGGCGTTTCCTCTCGACTGAACGGAAAGAAGAAGACGTCGTCTTGAATTTTCAGAGCGATATAAATGTACTGCGGAAATAATTTTGTTGAGTTTATGCCACTTATATGGTCGAAGCGGCAGCTGGCTCGAAAAGAAGCGCTAACTCCACACAGCCGGCTCCCCGCTGTCAGCCGGCGTCTAAATAGTGAGGAGCAGCTGCTGATGATAAGGCTGAACCGCACGAGGGAAGCTGCGTCTACACTTTGTGTGTGTGGCACGCAATTTTTTTCAGGAAGTCAAAGAACTGACAAGAGTGGAGGACGTGCGTATGGCTCCACCTAAACGCGGTGTACCTGGACACACGATAATAAAAAATGGCACCTTCCTCTTTGTGTTCGAGGATGAGGATCGCGTCGGCGCTAAACGGACGCGATGCTAGCTCGCTAGCTCGCCCTTTGATGTTTGTCGCTTGAATCCTTCGAGACGCCGCCGAGGATCAAACCTTTCAGATGCGACGTGTAAACTACGGAGCGCCGCTTTTTGTGAACGCTGCCTCGCGGGATTAAACTCGGTCAACTTTAAAAGGTGACGATATTCACAGCTACGATGGTTAGCTGACTTTTATTCAGTTGCTTTCAGCCGAAAAGAGTGCAGGTAATGAACACCAGATGAGCGCGCGCAGTCTTCATTTAATAATCCACCAAACCAGCTGAAGCCAACGAAAACAATGCCATTCTTTTTGCTTTTCTGTATTTTTTTATGAGCACAAAGTTTTACACCGGTAGCTTTATAGTTACTACGCCTCTATTAATGCAACTTTATGCACCTCCTCTAGTTCAGCTGGTTAAAATGTGCACACTGCAGTTTTAGCTGTTTGGGTCTTACATTTTTTAGCTCTTAACAGCCAAAGATGCGTCTGTCGTCATTTTTGGCCGTGTTCAGGCCCGCTTTACCCCTGATCCTGGGGTTGTCTTTGGGATGTAGTCTCAGCCTTTTGATGGTGTCCTGGACACAAGGGGACACGGATGACCCCTGCAGGGACCAGCTGACCCCGGGCAGGCTCTTCCTGGGCAGAGGAGATGCTCAGAGCGGGGGAAGAGGTGGAGCTGGAGAGGAGGACTTCCAGCCACGGATCATACCTTATCACAAGGACCCGAACAAGCCCCACAAGAAAGTCCTCAGGTGAGTGCGTGCACTTTTCATCTTCGTTACCGACTTAAACGTTGTCGACGGTGCAGCTTGTTTTGTCGCTCACTTTCTGGTTTCTTTCCACCCGGCCAGAACAAGATACATCCACACCGAGCTGGGCATCAGAGAGCGACTGCTGGTCGGCGTTCTGACCTCTCGGGCTACCCTCAACACGCTCGCCGTGGCGGTGAACCGAACAGCCGCCCACCGATTCCACCGCACCTTCTTCTTCACGGGGCTGCGCAGCCCCAAAGTGCCTCACGGCATGACGGTGATCGCCCACGGCGACGACCGGCCGGTGTGGCTGATGTACGAGACGGTGCGCCACCTGCATCAGCACTACGGCTCGGACTACGACTGGTTCCTGTTGGCCCAGGACGACACTTACATGCAAGCGGACCATCTTTCGGAGCTGGTGGGGCACCTCAGCGCAGGTCAGGACCTGTACATGGGCAGGGCTGAGGAGTTCATCGGAGGAGAGGAGAAGGCACGCTACTGCCACGGGGGGTACGGCTACCTGCTTTCCCGCAGCCTGCTGGCCCGTCTGCAGCCGCACCTCGACACCTGCCGCAACGACATCCTCAGCGTGAGACCCGACGAGTGGCTGGGCCGCTGCATCATCGACTTCCTGGGTCTGAGCTGCGTGGAGGTGCACCAGGTAACGGCGAACGCGCCAAAACGGGACATTAAAAGTAAAACGACGAATTCCAGTTCCTGCGATAAACATAATCATTGTTGTTTGCGTGACTCACAGGGGATGACGTACCGTTACTTTGAGCTCGGGAAGAACGCCGACCCGGAGCGCGAAGATGGCGTTGAGTTTAAAAACGCCTTCACGGTTCATCCCGTGTCCGATCCAAATCTCATGTATCGCCTGCACAAACGCTTCAACCGCATTGAGCTCGAATGGACTTATCAGCAGATTGAGCAGCTGCAGGTTTGTGACACTTTTTAATGTATTTATCATATTTAGTCTGGTCTGTCGTTTCCTTTTATATTTAATTTTAGGTGTAAAAAATGTGCAGTTTGTCCGTTACCGCACCCCGAGCAATTCACACGCCAGAAATTCCAGATGGATGGTGTTTTGTTGAGACATGAAGGGCTTCAGTTCAGTCTCACTATGATCTGTCTACGAATAGGCCTGTCACAATAAATCAATTAATCGCATGATGAATGAAAATTATCAAACTCATTTTCATTTACCAGCTTTATCGTTTCTTCGTGTCTCAACACTGGATGAAAAGGCTCAACTCCGGTGCTCTTCACTGACTCCTCCTTTTCTCTTTAAAATCTGTTTTAACCATCCAAAATCACATTTTTGGATGGTTACAAGCAGCCGAGAAGCTAAGCTACGAGCTAAGCTAACAGGCCGACCTCGGGAATAAACCCCCGTCATGTCGAAGCTCCAAAATTCAAGGTTGAAACCCATGCCTTCGTGTAAAAAGTTGTTTTTCTCTGCAAAAGGAAGCTGAGAACTTGTTTACTGATTTAAAAAAATTTTTTTTATTAAGATTTGTGTGAAAAATGCCATGCTAAAGAGCTCAAACCAAACCGAGCGTCTGCCATGTCACCATGTCACCATGTCAGCCATGTCACGTCAAGGGGCCTTCCTCCCATTTTTCTTAAAGAAAGACGCTGCTTGCTCCCTCACTATCCATACTTTGGTTCAAATAGTCTTATACTGCCATCAAGTGGTCAAAAATATACTACACACCAAAATTAATCAACAGTTCTTCTTAAATTTGACAATAATTACGAATTATTGTCAAATTTCAAACAATTTTATCATTTATTGCAATAATTTCTGAGACGATTAATCGCCCAGCAAAATTTGTGACAGGCCTAAGTCTCACTTTTCAAGATTTGACCAAAACATAAGATTATTTTTGCTTCAAACTGCTATGAAAGGTGGTGTGCGATGTGCATTTATTCAAGAATGTTTGTCCTATAGGTAGGTACCAGTATATATTTGTCATACCACTAAAATAGTATTGTGACTGGGTTATTCCATTCATTTCTCAGCTGCAGTTCTAATTGGCAGTACTGGATACGTAACCTGTGTGAAGATTTTACTGAATCTGCTACATCTGAAGTTACATTAATGAGTTTACTGAATGAAGCACCTTCTAAAGTGCTTCTAAAACCGATCCATTTTACCAGACACAGGAGCTTGATGGTCACTTCCAAGTCCTCTTATAAACTCCTACTAGTCAGAAATAATGTGCCATTTCTCCCATAAAGTTCATGTCTATAAAGAATATTTAGATGTTCTTCTCTCCAGTTGTCATCTGCAGGCTCAGCTCTAAGGAGCAACATTTAGGATGCATTGACCCGGTACTGTCAGAGCAACAGTATTGCCTCTGGCAGTGGAAAAGCAATCATTTACTTATTTTTTATTATTTCCATGTGGTAAAAAATAAAACAGCAGACTTGTGATTTATCCGAGTACGAGAACTGCTTTAAGAGTCTATCTAACTTGATCACTGCAGGATTATGAACTAAATGCTCCGTGTTTATTTTTATTTTCAGGTTTTACCTGCTTTGGTTGAGGGGAACATGTTCCCATTCTTTAGCCTTTGGTTTTAGACCAATTAAAACGTCACTAGATGAAATCTTAGCTTGTAACAAAATGATAAATCTAAAAATTGTACAGAAGGAGCAGAATTTATTACCGATCGATACGTGTCTGATTCAGGGTAAAGGGTCTCGGAGGGCCCTTTGTGTCGAGTAACATGATTACATGAGAGCCCCAGAAATATTTCACTCCAGTCAGGATTAATGGAGCAACCAACTCTTATTCCCATCTTGGGACTTGTGCTACTACTTCAGCTAAAAATTACATCAAATATAAATTGTCTTTATAATTAGACACAAAGCAAGTTCAGAATGTATAAAACTTCATATTCACTGGTGGTATTTGAACATTGGGAAGCCTTTAACAGGATATTCATTAAAAAAACAGCAAAAAATGCTAGCAAGAGAAAAACAATGTTCATTTCACCCATATAAAGGTTATGAGAGTGCATGTTCTTAAATGTTTGTCCAGAAACGTCTGACCTCTCGGTCTCTTCCTCTCTGAGGAACTCTTCAGTGATGAGTCATTTGTTTTCAGACAGCTGCAGGAGAAACGTGTAATAATGAGCTCATGATTTGTTTCTTCTGTTTTTGTTGTAGAATGCAGAAATATCTGTGTTTGAGGTGAACATCAGATTTGTTGGAGGTCTACTGTCTGCCTACTACCTGTCTGGAAAAGAGGTAAGCAGCTTCCTGTTGTGTTTTATTTCTCACCCTGCCTCAGTTTGTTTGAGGCCGATTGATTTAACGCATCTTACGGACGACACGAAGAGAAGTGGAAGTGGAGTAAATGCTTCAGTTGAATTTCTGATGCCCAGTATGATTAAGTATTGTTTGGAAAGGCCAGGTTTTGTTTTTAAACGAAGGTATCTATCCTCCTTAGTTAACTATTAATCGGTACATATGCATTGATAGGACGTTTTTTTGGGGCCTCTCAAAAGAAAAGAAAACTTATGAAGACTTATTTTGTTCATTTCTCAATTTTGTCGTTGGTGAACCAGATGTGAAATCCATTTTGATCCTGAACCCAGCTGTTTCATTTTTATTTGTAATTGATTCTTGAACCAGTGAAAATAACATAATTCCTTTCAGCCCTTCACATTAAAAGTTTCAAACACGTACACTGAGTTTTGACTTTGAAGAAAACACAAAGTTCCTGGTGGTCAGGGCCGAGTATCCGTTTTACTGAAGAACGATGTAGGCTGTTTTCACACAGTCGAGCTGTTTAGAGACAGCATTACGTCTTATAGACTTTTATTGTGAAGGATTGCAACAGGTTCTGTTGGTTCCACTGCAGCGACATGACAAACCACACTGTGGTCTGATTCATGTAAGATGCAGCATGTTATTTTGTACTTAGCCCAGTAAAAGTGCAATCATAACTCTTTAATACAATAATAAAAACAGGTTCAGGAGCAATTTGTGGTTCACTTCCTTTTTTCCTTCAACTTTTTGAGAATATTGCAACTTTATCGGGGGGCGATACTATTTCAACTTTATTGTGACTTTTGTCGAAATGTGGAGACAAACAAATAAGAATGAATGTTTTTAATGTATCAGGAACGTTGGTTCTTATAAACGCTTCAGAACTCCAATGAGGACACGTTTAAAATGATTCTTATTTTACATTAGCTGAGAGAAAATGTCCTGAAGAGACCGACTGAATGTGAAGTCTATCCTCTGTGGAGTTGCTTTATACAGTACAGAAATAAATATGGATATCAAGTGATGAGAATTTGCAGAATTTCTTTGCGTGCATGAAATAATTTACTATAAAAAGCTTTAACAAAGAGATAATATCTTTACTTACAGTGCTCAGCAGAGATTGAGAGGTAAACTCGATTTTTGTTAATGGCACATCTTCTTTTTCTCATTAATTACAGGATTTAGGCTCTTAATGAGTAGCTCAGCAACTCAATAGACTGAATAACCCTGCAGATCGTTAAATACCTGAATGCTTCTACTTGCAAAGTATAAAAAGATAAAGGGATATTTAAATTTCACTCTTTATGAAGTTATCCAATGACTTTTGACGTCCTGTAGTAGATTTAAGGCACCGATGTTCGTATACAGATCTATATCGCAGTCCTCGTGGAGAATGAACCAGAAGTTCGAGGCTAATTTCCTCTTTATTAGCAGAGGGATATGGTGCAGGTTAAAGTCAGACTGAAAGCAAAAATAATTTCCAAGATCAGTGAACATTTGCCATTTCGACACATGCAAAACCTCGAGGAACACCATTTCCAGTGTCAAGTGATGGATGTAAGTATTGTGGCATAAACAGAGCTGTAATAACACCAATAACAAACCATTCATCATTCAGCAAACACTGACAAAAGCTGCAAAATATTAAAATGAAAAGAAGGAAACGTAGCTTTACCATACAAGTACTGAACAAGTTCTACTTTAAGATAACAAAGTTATTACTTTGATGTTATTCATATTCAAAAGTGAAAGGTCATTTCAAAGATAAACATCCAAACTTTTTATATCCTCCTAAAACCAATTCTTCAGTTCTTCTTTCAATAGTCTGATAGAATGATTTGAGCCAAGTTGAGGCAAAACATTCTGGCGCTCATTGCTTTGATTATTGGATGGTCCATCTAGTAGAGCACATGTCTCCAACTCAAGGACTGAGGGCCAAATGTGGCCCTTGCTAACATCTTATCTGGCCCCCAGTGTTTCCCCTACCATTATCCAAGGAGGGCGCCCCGCCCTGCCAGCAAAACCGAGCGCCCTGCCTACCAAATCTTCCACCCCCCGCTCTGCTTCACCACTTCTGGACACAGACTGGAGATTAGCAGCTCAGCTGACTCCAAAACCATGTGCAACACAAGCACAGCGCTCCACTATACACCCTCCCAACCCCCCACCTGTCCACATGCATTCAGTCTTTATTTATACAGGTTAGCCTCATTGTGCCACAAGGGCTCATTTACAACCAGGACCTGTTCCAGACAGAACATGTAAAGAACAGACAACAACAACAGTAAACAATGGCAACAATCAACTGCAGTAAAAATGCAGTTAGAATAAGAGTAGTGTCTAAAACAATAAATCGGGGTGATGTAAAACAGGGAGAAATACTAAAAACAAGAACATGTTTAATTTTATTTTTTTTATTGACGTTATCCAATGTTTGAAACCCCTTAAAGAAGTTGGGGTGGGCAACTTCAGTTCCTCTTGCAAGGTGTTCCAGGATACAGGAGCTGAATAGGAAAAAGTCTTTTTGCCAAGTTCAGTCCGCACTTCCAGCTGCCAGCACCAACATAGCACTAAGCTAGCGTGCAATACAAACGTACCGCTCCACTATACTGCTCCGCCATCGACAACTGCCGGCATTAACGTAGCGCTACGCTTCTCTCAAACACTGCAGTTTGCCAACTTTGAAGAAGAGAAAAGTTTATCAGGAATCTTTAATTTTCATATGGAAAGAGCAATAAAGGACAAAGCACCTTGATAGCAGTTTATCTGTTTTAACTGTGCTCTATAAATAAAGATGACTTGACTTGAATTGACATCAAATGATACTGATAAAACTCTTGTTGAGGAACCTTCAACCAAGAATAGATGTAACAAGCTGCTTCCAAAGGACTCAGCCAAACGCAGTCCTTAGTCCATACAGTGACTTCGATGTATTTTATTCTATTTTTATGTTTTGGCCTCATGCTTTTAAAAATGTGTTTAAGGGGTCAAAAAGACAAAGTCAAAGTCTATACCCCTTGGAGGCTAAACTTCTTGAATGCCTAAAATTATTAGAAAATAACTACTCACAATCTTTTTGAAATATTCTTGAACTTATATCAGCTTTACTGTTGGGCATGTGGTAAAGTTCTGCTCAGAACTGGATGCTTCACTTTGGTGAAAATCAAATGACTGGTCCTTTAGCTCCTGGTTAGGGTCCCCTGGAGGACTGCGATGGTAGATAAATGACACCCTGGTGGACTTGGAGGACTGAGTTTTTCATATTGAGGAGATGGTGGTGGTCTGACACTGAATGAGAGTCGACATACGGCTGAAACGCTGCTGGATGCTGCTGTCTGTGTGTTGGGTGTGGAAGATTATCAGTGTCATTTCATTTCAGCCAAACATCGGTAGAAGATGCAAATTAACTCACCCATTTAACTATAAGTCATTACTGAAATAAATTGCAATTACATGACTCAGTGAAGATGGTTCAGTTATAAATATTGTAATTTTCTTCATCAATATTATGGTTTAGCTCGACTAATAATAAGCGACCATAGTAAATGCTGTAATGATTAAAAATATTTAATCTGCTAAACATTACAGCTTCAGCAGGAAGTCATTGTGAAGTTAAGTCCATAATTTATTATGGTCAGATTATTTTTATGGATTGATATTTTCAAGAAATTTGGGCCGTTATGTTCCTTCCTAATCTGAGTTTTTATTTCATGACTTCTTAAAAACTTTTGGTAAACTTTTAAAGACTCAGAAAAAAAGAGTTTTCCTGATGATTTTAGAAAATTACCCTGTTGATCGAACTGTGACATTGGAAAATATTCAGCTTCATAACGCCGTCTGCATTTTGTCACTCTGAGTTGAATTTTTTTTTTAATTAGAGACGGGACATTCAATCAACATTAGAGCCACTCGACATATTCAATCATCAGAGAGTGAAAGGAAAGTATGGACATCTGGTTATTTCATCCCACAAATTATCCTAATCAAACAGAACATGTGCTCTGTTTTTGGGCTATCTTGAGTGGAGAGTGGTGTAACTGAATGATTAAATGTGTAAATCCTCACACACAGAAAGGTGGAACCAAGCTCTGTGATTGAGGTTGTTAATACAAAATGTGAGTTCTCTTGAGCTTGTAGTTTGATTTGTCAGCTGGAGATGAAATGCTTCGATGAAGGTGTGAACTGTAACATGTTAAAGTGAATTACCTGTGCAACGGCTTTGTTTTCCTTCAACCAGGCAATTAACCTTATCACAAAAGCTCTGTTATTACAGTACCTAAAATAAAACATGACCTTTGCATCTAAAATAATTTTTTTTTAATTTTTTAAAATTTGGTTAAATTTAACAGTTTGACCAAATGCCAGAGCCCAACTGATAAGGAAATTTTGGCTATGGCCCATACTGATATTGGGAGGGAAAAGTGACCCCCGATAACTGATATAACGGCTGAAATTTTTTGAGCTTTGTCCACCTCCAAGAATCTAAGAAAACAGTGACTGGAGCTCTGCTTGTTTATTTAGCATGACTGTTAGCAACCATGAAGCTAAGCAAATCGTATCCTCGCTATACGTAGTCACAGTAGGTTTACAAGTGGTGCACTGGTCATAAATAGTCCATAACATGTGTTCACATTTTCTATCCTCCACTATTCACCATGATGTTATCAAGCATTTTACACAAGTATAACTTAAACAAAGAAACGTCCTTCC
>JAVCKU010000078.1:9203025-9225643 GCA_032273985.1 Hypsolebias coamazonicus
TGGTGGGGGGGGGGACATATTGTCAAAGCTCCAGAATTCACGATTGAAACCCATGCCTTCGTGTAACAAGTTGTTTTTCTCTGCATAAAGAAGCTGAGAACTTATTTACTGATTTTTATTAAAAGTTTTGTGTGACAAATGCTATGCTAAAGAGCTAAAACCACACGAGCATCTGCCATTTTGAGAACAGAAAAACAGGAACGAGAGACAGCCCATGTCACGTCAAGGGGCCTCCCTCCCAATTTTCTTAATGAGACATGCTGCTCGCTCCCTCACTATCCATCTTTCGCTTCAAACAGTCTTATACTGCCATCTGGTGAACAAAAAATGTACTGCACACAAAAATTAACCAACATTTCTTCTTAAATTTGACAATAGTTACTAAGTATTGTACAATTTCAAACAATATTATCGTTTATCACAATAATTTCTGAGACAATTAATCGCCCAGCAAAATGTATTATCGTGACAGGCCTACAAATCATATATCAAAACACCAAATATCAAAATGTTCAGCTCGTTCAGGAGAAGGGTGCTATGACTTTTGGTATTGGTGCAACTTTTTATGAAATATTTAGCTTTTTCTGCCATTTTTTTTCTCATAGAAAATAAATTGAGCTCATTTGACATCCTTCACATCTTTAGATGTGTTTACAACCTTTTACTGCTCCTTTCACATTTTGTTCTGGTTCCGCTTTTTTCATCTTCTTTGTGCCAAAAAAAAAATAATAATTCTGATAATTTCATCTGGGTTTTTTCAGCTGTTTTGCTCTCCTTTCTGTTTTATACTGCTAACCACAACATTTTTGTTCTTCTAACTTCTTTCTGCTAATTTCAGCTTGTTATGCTCCTATCAGCTTTTTTCTGCATTTCAACGATTTCTACTGTTTCAGATACCATTTAATTGTTTTTATACTAATTTGAGGTTTTTCAGCTAATGTCACGTTTTTTTGCACTCATTTAAACTTTTTTCAGCCTAATTCAGCAAAAATGTGCTCTCTCCACTTCATTCTGGTAATTTAATCTTTTTTCTACTTTTTAAGCTACTGTTCAGCTGTTTTTTTTTTAATGTCTGCTTTTTTCAGATACTAGGTAATTTCCACTTTTTGTGCTCATTTCTGCTTCTTTCAGCCTAATTTGGCAACCTTGTGCTCTCTGCTTTCTTCTGGTAATTTAAGCTTCTTCCTGCCTTTTCAGCTACTTTTCAGCTATTTTTTTTGCTTATTTCAGCTTTTTTTAGCTAATTTATTGTTTTTTTTGTGATAATTTCTGCTTATGTAAACCATATTCAGCAAATATGTGTTCTTTCTGGTTTCTTCTGCTAACTTGTTCTTCCATTTCAGCTACATTTCTGCATGTTTTTAGCTAATTTCAGCAGTTTTTCAGCAAGTTCTTCAGCAATAATCATTCACACTGTATTTTCACAGGAAATGCAGTTTCTCTAGTTTCTTTTATGCTTGTTTTGTTTTTTACACAGCAGCTATTTGTACTGTGTGCAGGTCAGCTCATTGGTCTCTTACTTGGATTATTCAAAATATTACCATTTTTTTAAATGAAAAATGCATTTTTGGTTATTTAGACTTTGAAACACTGGATATATTTAATCTAAGCCCATATAAATTAACTGGTACCTATTTATGATCCGTATGTGTTTTTGTCTGACCAGAGACGTTTTTGCTTGTGTGCTTGCCTGTAAACAAAATACTGTATCTCATGAACTGCAGGATGGATTTTAATACAAGTCTCATAAACTATTTATTTGGTACACATCTAAAACTAATTAACTTTTGGAATGAACCCAATTCAAGACAACTGCCACAGCTAATCAACCATAGCAAACACAAAAATCGCTAAAACTCAGTCAATTTTACAAATAATGAGCTAAAATTTGCTGAGGTGATAGCTGAGAGTCTCCCCCAACACATATCAGGAACACTAACAGATTGTATGTGTGATCATACATAACATTATTTTTCAAGGTTTGACTAAAACAGCTATATCTCATTTTGCGACACTGAATTATTCTATTTATGAGAAACACATAGGCCGATATGCATTCCTTCAAGGAATGATAGGACTTTAATTTAACGGATGTTGTGCTCACTTTAAGCTAAAGTTAATCTCATGTTTGTCAATTTTCTCATAAGAACTGAAGCTTGAGTTGTTCAAATATATACACAATAGCTTACGAGTAAACATGAATCTAAAAGTTCTCATCAGCTCTAAAAGCAGAAACGGGCTCTTTTCTATTTTATCCATCCAACTTTATACACTCTTCACAGTCTATTGTTAAACAAGCTGTTTTTCAGTGTTAGCAGGAACCATTTCATTCAGTTTATTTCTCTAAAGCCAATTTACAACACAAGTCATTGTACAGAGTAGACAAATCCAACTCAACTATATAATAACCAGTGAAAGTTGCTCTGGCAGGTGACTAAAGCGTACCGTATTTTCCAGCGTATAAGTTGCAGTTTTTTTGCATAGATTTGTCAGTCCTGCGACTTATACACCGAAGCGACTAATAAACTTTTTTTTTCCCATATTCATAACACAATTTTTGACTGAGGCTTTAAATTTCTAAGAACTGCAACAGCGAGTCCTCCTGTGCATGCTCGCTTCACTCAGCTGGTGCAGGTGGAGGAACGTTGGAGAGCTAGCGGCTCTGGCCACGATGGATGGATGGATGGTACCGCGCTGCCTAGGTGAAACGAAACTGCTTTGACCATTAAATAAATGCATAATAAACGCAACAGGTCAGCAATGACGCATAATAAATGTGACTTATACGCCGAAGTGACTTTTTTTTTTTTTTCCTCTTCATGATGCTTTTTTTTTGACTGATGCGACTTATACTCTGGAGCGACTTATACGCTGGAAAATACAGTATTTGTTGAATCAAACAACACTTGTGTGCACAGATATGTAGAAAAAATTATTATAATTTCTAGAGTTTCTTAAGCTAGGAAATTTAAATCAAATGTTTGTGTTTAAAATATTAAACCATTACTTATAATACAGCCTGCTAGACTATTATAACTTCAACGGACTGGCACAGAGTACAGTCCACAATACTGCAGATGCCACACCAATCATCTATCAATCTCATGCTCCATTCTTCCCTTTCTTGAACATGTTTGTCAAACTTCGTACAGCAAATTCTTTGCAGTCTTTACTTTTAACTGCAGCTGCAACTTCTTCGGCTGTTTCCTTTTCAGGGGTCCACCACAGCGAGTCATCCTCCTCCATCTCGCTCTGTCCTCTGTGTCCTCAGTCCAACTACCTCCATGTCCTCTCTAACTGCATCCATATATCTCCTCTTTGGCCAGACTGCACTTACTGCAGCTATGACTAAAGCTCCAAAATGTTCAATTTAGCACAATAACCATCGTATTTTGTACTTTTTAAATGTATTTATGGGGCTTTGCTCAGTATGTGGCCTTCTCTAACCTCTGCACCACCCCTCCCACCAGAATCACCATTTTGCACTGATCTTGTAAATTCAGCCACTGTTTCAAACACTTTCACTTCCAGGAAATGTTTCAATGGTATGAGTTCCCACGAGTTGAGGTGTGTGAAACCTGTCGTCTGCACCACCTTGTGTCTGCCGTTGATAAAGGTCAGGCTTGTTGTAGTCTGCCATCAGATCTGCGTGCTTTGGCCTCAGGTCATGTGATCATTGTGCGTGTGAATCCTCCGTACGGTGGGTTTGAGCTCGTGTTGTTTGTGACTGCTGGTGAGATCTGATCTCACAGTTCATGGTCTGTCAGAGCAGTTTGTGTAAACAAGCGGCGTTCCACATCCTCTGCGATCACCTCCATCAGGATAATCAGAGCCGCAGGTCAGACTCTGGCAAGAAAAAATAAAACTCTGAGATAGAGATGAAGAGAGAGAGACAAACAGGGGACGCAAGAAACAGTTTATTTTTACTCTTGTTGTTTGTTGCTCTGATGATTTACAGTCAGGGAGGCCGTCTATCTCTGGATGTGTTGTTGTGGGGTGTCGGGGGAAACACAGCAAGAGGATCGTCAGGCTTGCAGGGAATTAAAATCCCAAAAACCACAACACAGCTCCTTTTTCAGACTTGATTTATATGTACTGTATAATGGATATTAATTAAAGGCCTCTTTGTTTGTTATGAATTCTCTGTCTCGTTTTGGGAGAAGAGCCGCTGTAGCTTGGCGGGATTGTTATTGCTGAGGGTTGGGGTCAGAGAGATGGAAAATTGTTGTTCTGCAGGGTTAGGTAAATGAAAAAAAGGTTATGAGAGACACTGAGAGCTCTTGAAGTGAAATATGGGAAAGCTGGGATGCCACTACTGCACAAAAATGCCCTCTGAAGTTACGCTCAGTTAAAAATAGCTTCATTTTGTTTTCCTCTCTTTGTTTATCTGCTTGATTCCTTCACAGATAAGTGGAAACAGGCTCCAGTTTTGCATTTTTTTCGTCATCCTCCCCTCATCCTTTCCATTTTTTAAACCCACTCACCCCTTTTTTCCTCCTCTCTGGTGAAAGGTTTGAAGTGTCAGTCATGCACTCGCAGCAGATGACTCTATTTATCAGTGTGTACACAGAAATCAGAGCGGCACAAAGAAGAATGAAAACATCCACCGCTGCAGCATGCTAATACTACAGTTCAGATCACACATGGTGGCATCACACCAACCGAGTGTGCGCCTAACATTCACGCACACACATTCGCATTACACAAACCAGTAGCTCATGTATGTTATCTTCTTCCCCTCTCAGCGGTGAGGCAGTGTGATCGCAGCCCGTGTGGGCGTGGAGCGACGTGTCAGGAGGCTCCGGGAGGTTTCCGGTGTCTCTGTCCACCTGGATGGACCGGCAGGACGTGCCAGCTGGGTCAGTGGGTCACAGTTACAATGGAGTTGATCTATTATACACTTAATGTATCTGTAGAGAGTTGATGCCTCTGAATTACATAGCCTGTTGCTTCAAATGCCCCTAAAACAAAGTACTTCATAACAAAGTTCATAAATGACTAAATTTGTTTTAAAAATAAACCAGAGAAACTGTAATTTCTGCAAAAAAGAAAAAATGCAGTGTGAATGCTGAGTGCTGAACTTTTCAGAAAAAGCTGAAACTGCATTGGTAAAAGAAGCAGAGCACTAGCTAAAATTCTAGATAAATGCTAAAAGTAGCAACATGCTAACTAAAAGTTACAGAAAAGTAGCTAAAAATAGCTAAATTTAAACCAAAAAAAAAATACACGTTGCAAAAAATAATAAAGATAAAAGTAGCTAAGTGCTTGATAAATAAAAAGAATAACAAATCACAAACTAAAAGCCAAATGTAGCAAACAAATAATTAAAAGCCACGTGTAGCAAAAGACCAGCTAAAAACTAAAAGTCAGAACATGCTAGCTGAAAGGTAAAAATAGCAAAACACACACTAAAAACTAATTGTAGCAAAAGACTAAATTTTAAATAAAAGTAGCTAAATGCTGGGTAAACAACAATATTAGCAAAACACAAACTAAAAGCTAATTGTAGCAAACAAATAATTAAAAACCAAATGTTGCAAAAGACTAGCTAAAAACTAAAAGTCTGAAAATGCTAGCTGAACGGTAAAAATAGCAAAACACACATTAAAAACTAATTGTAGCAAAAGACTAAATTTAAACTAAAAGTAGCTAAATGCTGGGTAAACGACAATATTAGCAAAACACAAACTAAAAGCTAATTGTAGCAAACAAATAATTAAAAGCCAAATGTTGCAAAAAGCTAGCTAAAAACTAAAAGTCAGAAAATGCTAGCTGAAAGATAAAAATAGCAAAACACACTAAAACTAACTGTAGCAAAAGGCTAACTTTAAATTAAAAGTACAGTATCTAAATACTGGCTAAATTAAAATATTAGCAAAACACAAACTAAAAGCTAATTGTAGCTAAAAGCTAGTCAAAATCTAAATGTATCAAAAGGTTAGCTTTAAAATAAAAGTTGCAAAATGCAAGCTTAAAGATAGAAAATAGCAAAACACTAACTAAAAGCTCAATACAGCAAAAGGCAAGCTCTAAGCTAAATAGAAAAACAAAAAAGTATTAGCTCAAAGTAGCAGAACAGTAGCTGAAAGCTAAAATTATGAAAACATTTCAAAGAATCTGAGTTCACATATTGCATGCAAGGAGAAGGGAAAATTAGAAAAAAAATCCTAACTAAACTACAAAGGTTTAAAATGCCACGTGGAAAAAGCTCAACAGAAGAAATCAAAAGAAACCAAATTCAAATCAGGGACAAAATTACTGAGCGGGAAGAAAACAAAACGTTTGGGCACCGAGACAATTTGCCAGAAAACCAAAGAGTTTGTAACGTGAGTGACGACTAACTGAACACAGAGACGGAGATAAATCAAAAACAGGACATAAAACTTGCTCAAGACCACAGGGAGAGAGGAATTTATTTTAAATAGTGACTTTTTGTATCAATAGGATAATAGAGGAGCAATCTGGTGTAAGACGTTTAAAAAGTTTTATAACTGTTTCATGTTGTTCAGTCTAAATTATACTCCACAGGAAGAGGCTGTCCTCCACAAATGAAGCACAAAAATCCTAAAATGTTTTTTCAAACTTGTCTAAAAGATTTCATCATGAGCAACAGCTTAAAAATAAAAACTGCAACCAACTTCACTTTGCTGCTTGAATCCACCTCCCTCCAATAAGTTTAGTTTGAAATGTGATCTGAATTAAAAGTGCAAATTAAAGTGGCCGTAGAAACCAACAGCATGATAATTCTCCCATCAACCCTTGCTGGCTCTGAATTAGTCGTCTATAAATGCACCGTCATGTTCCTTCGGGCTGCGTTCGCTCATATTGACATGTAAGCTTCCAGAGGCTTGTTGCGTTGCAGGTTCGCACAAAATGAGCTGAAACTCGCACATCATGTAGCCTTACAGAGGCTTCAGGGGTGTGAAGTGAAACCGGACACATTTCAGCATGACAGCCTCTCCTGCTCTTCTGTGCTCCAGTGATGTGTCATCCTGACACTTTATAATCCCTCATGGTTCCACATCGCAGATCAGAAGCTCGCAGTGTAGCCTGCACGCTCACCAAGCTGAAAGTCGACTTTCAGCTTTTTATAGCCTGAAACGATAAAAGCGTCAGAATATCCCTTAAATAGGTGATTCTCCTTTAAATGATGTCTGTCAACAGCATCATTCCCTTATCTTGAATCACACTAAGCTCACATCCAGAGCTGAACCCTTAAAAAAAAAAAAACCTCAGCAACAGTAAATGGTTTATTTACCATTTATTGACTGATCATTTTTATTTATTCATTTAAGTGTTACTTTTAAAGCTTTATTCTTTGTCAGGGCACGTCAAGAAGCTCCCAGATTTTACTACATCGGCATAATAAAGAATGAGAACTCACATTTTACAGAAGCAGTGTTAGAAAGAAGAGAGCAGTACAGTGTTCCCTCACTTATTGTCGGGGATACTTTCCAGACACCACCGTGATATGTGAAACTCCACGAAGTAGGGATGTTATATTTATTTATCTATATACCGTATTTTATGGCATATAAGTCACCGCTTTTTGTTTTTGGTTTTTTATTTTTTATTTATTTTTTTGCATAGATTTGTCAGTCCTGTGACTTATGCGCTGAAGCAACTTATATACTTTTATTTCCATTTTCATAACGTAGTTTTTGACTGACGCTTTAAATTTCGAAGAACTGCAACAGCGAGTCCTTCCTTGCGTGCTCACTTCACTCAGCTGGTACAGGCAGAGGAATGCTGGAGAACTAGTAGCTCCGGGGCTGCGATGGAAGGATGATGGATGGCGCCGCACCACACAGGCGAAATTAAGCTGTTTTGACCATTAAATAAACGCATAATAAACGTGACAGGTCAGTGGTGACACATAATAAATCCGACTTATACGCCAAAGCGACTTGTTTTTTTTCCTCCTCATGATGCTTTTTTTGACTGATGCAACTTATACTCCGGAGCGACTTATACACTGGAAAATATGGTTTATATTAAGGCGTATAAACCTTTTCCACAGTCTTGCAGTGTTCTTTAAAATGTTCTAAACTCTTAAGCTTGTAATTTTAACAATATACGTACTGCAAAATTTTGAGCCAATCAGTGCCCAGGATACAGAGCACAATGCTCTGGTTGGTCGCCTTCCATCAATCAGCCAATCGTGTGTCGTGTACAATATTACATTGAAAACCCGCAAAACAGTGAATCCGTGAAAGTTGAACCGCAGCTTAGCGAGGGACTACTGCCCTTTAAATCTACAGTTTCTTGTTAAGAGCAGTATTTGACAAAGTCTCTCATTGTTTAAAGAAATAGTTCAGTTTTTTTATTCGGAGGTTTTGTGAGTATACAGTATCTTACCTGCAGCAGACAGTTGTCAGGATGAATCTGGGAGAGTCAAGGTAACTACCGTATTTTCCGGCGTATAAATCGCTCCTGAGTATAAGTAGCGTCAGTCAAAAAAAGCATCATGAAGAGGAAAAAAACATAAAAAGTCGCTACGTCGTATAAGTCACATTTATAGTGCGTCACCGCTGACCCCCGGGAAATGTGGGCTGGTGTTGTGCCAAAAATCAATTGACAACCGCGGGAGCACGCACGGGAGGACTCGCTGTTACAGTTCTTCAAAATTTAACGATTAAAACTTAAAAACAGTTGTTTGTTTGTTGAACATTATAGCAAAGGTGTGTCTCAGTTTGACTTTTTCCTTAATGAATTCATTTTAACGGTCAATGTTCGGTGGTGTTAGTGGGTAGCTGTACAGAAACAACATATACGCTTATCGGTAGTTGTCAAAAGCCTAGAGGGCCCTGTCACGCCTCTAGCAGCTGTAAATGGTAATGTTTACTCTGGTTCATGTCAGTATGAATGAACATTTAAAGTGTCAGTCATTGCGTTTTGAATATGGGAGAAAAACAAACGTATTAGGGTGCATCGATTGTAGTTTTCTGGCTGATGACGGATTTCTAAAAAGTCTGACCTGCCAATACCGAATTTGTTTTCTAAACAACACAGTCAGGTGTTATAAGGTCACAATGCACCTTCAAGTTTCCAATATTCTTTATTGAAAAACATAGCCTTGAACAATATTCTAGAAACAATACAAACTTGTTCTAACTGGCCATGAGGTAGTGCTCTGAAATAAAACTGAAGTTTAGACAATTGTTGTGAAAACAAAAAAAACTGGAAAATTGGTTTCTCGTCTTGGCCGATCTCCCAAAATTAAGGAAATCGGAGCTGATTTATTGGTGCACCTCTATATGTCATTTTGGCGTATAAGTCGCAGGACTGGCAAACTGTGACTTATACGCCGGATAATCTGGTGCACTTAGTGTTTGTTAGTGACACATGTTTTAACTTCAAATACAACATACTGTCATTTACAGCTTCTGTTTTGATCTGTTCCTCAGATGCAGATCAGTAATTTGAGCGACCTGACGCCAGAGGGGAAGGCTGGGGTCGCGTGGCCCATAGGAATAAACCCCCCCTTCAAGCCCAAGACTCGTTTCGAGGTCATAAACTGGGATTACTTCACGGAGGAGCACGTTTACACCTGCGCCGACGGCTCGCCCAAGTGCGAGATGAGAGGCGCCGACCGAGCCGACGTCGGCGCCATACTAGAGGTCGCCGTGGAGCGCCTCAACGAGCACTACCAGCCGCAGCTCCGCTTCCGCAAGCGGCGCCTGCTCAACGGGTACCGGCGCTTCGATCCCACCCGCGGCATGGAGTACATTCTGGACTTGGCGCTGGAGGCCTTCACCCAGAAAGGCCGCAGCCAGCTCATCGCCAAACGGGTGACCCTGCTGCGACCCCTTAGCACCGTCGAGATCATCCCCATGCCTTATGTGACGGAGGCGACACGGGTGCAGGTCATCCTGCCCATCACGGCCCAGGACCAGGACTTTGTTGGCAACTTCCTCGACATGTACGTGATGAACATGCTGGACACCCACGATAACGTGTTGCTGACGTTCCTGTTCATTTACGATCCCTTCGAAGCACAGAAAGTTAGCCAGACGGACGTGTTCGCCGGCGTCAAGTCCATGATCGGGGAGGTGGAGAAACGCTACGGCGACGTGAAGATCCCTTGGATTAGCGTAAAGACGGAGGTGCCTTCGCAGGTCAAGCTGATGGACATCATCTCTAAGAAGCACCCGGTCGACACGCTGTTCTTCCTGGCCAGCGTTTGGACCGAGGTCAACTCGGACTTCCTGAACCGCTGCAGGATGAACGCCATCAGCAACTGGCAGGTGTTCTTCCCCGTCCACTTCCAGGAGTACAATCCTGCGGTCATGTACCGCGACCAGCAGCCCTCGGCCTCCTCCTTCGCCTCCGATTCGCTTCGAGACGGCCACTTCGACCGTCACGTCTTCGACGAGGCTTGCTTCTACAACACGGACTACATGAGCGCCCGCACGAAGATGGCCGCGGACATCCTGGACAACGAGGAGCTGCTGGAGAGCATGGACGTGTACGACATCTTCGTGCGCTACTCGGGCCTGCACGTGTTCAGAGCGGTGGAGCCGGCGCTGGTCCAGAAATACGTGCGGCGAGCGTGCAACCCTCGCTTCAGCGAGGACATCTACCACCGCTGCGTCCTCAGCAACCTGGAAAGTCTGGGCTCTCGATCACATCTGGCCATGGCTCTGTTCGAGCAGGAGCAGGCCAACAGCACGTAAAACGCTCTCAACACGGTGGAACAGCGTCAAGTCAACCAAAACCAAACAAACTCCTCCAGCAGAGCCGACGACTCGCCTCCTGCGGCTTCTCATAGGAACTTTTTAATTTATAACCTTAAACGAGGATGTTATGTAGTCCGTTTTCTCACCGAGTGTGAGGCAGTATTTATATACAGTGTCATACATGAACAAATGCCTTCAGTGTTAAATATTATTATAAAAATACTTGAGCCATTCGTCTTCTGGTGTGAAGATGTCAAAAATGCTGAAAACAAGCTGCCTTTTCTTTAAGAAATGTTCTTTTCTAAGACGTATTAAAGATTGTTTGTTTGTTCAGCGTGTGGATGTGTTTGTTTGGCAGGACCTCCGCAGCCGGACTGATCCTTTAAGGAGTGCGTTCTGGCCGTGTTGAGTCAGGACGGCGTGCTCAGGCTCTCCGCTGCTCGGTGCAGAAGCTGCAGGGCCTGGAGGCAGTGAACAGTTTGTTCCTCAGCGGCCCCGCCTCATCCTCCGTGCATTAAATCAGTAAATCTCCACCCCCCACCAGGGCCTCCCTGAGCTTTTTGGCCAGCGTTCTGCTCACGTTCCCGCGGGACGAAAAGCACGAGCGGCGTCCAGACGACGGCTCGTGTCCGTGCAGCCTGACGGTGAGGCGGCTGAATGCTCCGCTTCACGCTCGCCCGCAGAGCACCTCCGTGCGAGGGGGCTGTGGGCTCAAAGTGTGGGGAGTTGAAGGCCCACGGTGCAAACCAGGGCCTCCACCTGCTTCCCTGTGGCGACGCCTGAGGACAATAACGTGTCTGTCTGCTGCCTTTCGAAGAACGCCTGGCTCAGCAGGAAACGTGACGGCTCAAAGTCAACATTGTGCTAACGCAGAACCAGCGCTCGCTCACTGTGCTGGCACTTTTAGACACAGCTTTGCAGCAGAAACCAGAAAAGGTGCTCTCTGAGAGAAGTCAGTGACCTTAATGAACTCGGTCCCTCCTCATACTTCCTGTATGGCCATAATCTGCTTTATGGTCTCGTAACAACTGGAACTAATATTTATTTTTAACAAATTCATTTAAAAACACTTTATTAAACCCAAAGGGAATTTAATTGTTGCAGCTCATCCTGGTTTCATTAGAGTTGTTCTAGATGCTGATGTCTGTGGGCAGGAAGGATTTCTTGTGGATCTGAAGAAACTGGCTACAGATGCTGATCCGTTCATCCAGAACTGCCTGAACGCTGGGCACAACTACTCCCCAAGCGATGGCTATTCCTCCCAGCAGGCCGAGCTCCTTGTCGGACGATGTCAGGCACTTGAGCACTGCCTCTAGGTAGACGGGAAGACATCCACGGCACCTCCTTTTCAACTCATTTGGGGCTGTAGTTGAGGTATTATTTCAGCTTTGAGATGTTAATGAGCTGCTCCCAGTCGTCCAAAACCACCTTGTTGTTATGGTTACGCATCATAAATGTCCAAAAGTGAAAAAGGTTTCAGTAAAAATCCGTCCAGCTGCGCAGCGTCCAAAACCAGAGGAAATAATCATCCAAAAAAGTGATTTACATCCAGAAAAAAAGTTTTCAAAAGCAAAATCTCAATGAGAGCTAGTCCAACATGCAGCCACCTTGAGCAGTGCACTTTTTTAGATAGGCCTTTAGAAACGCCCATTTATCCTATAAATTGTAAAATTCTTTGAAATTGACTTTCCTTTTGTTTGCAAATTGCAATAACGCTGGGAAATAAATCCCTTCATATAAAGATTCATTGTGAAACTTAGGGATTCCTCTTTTTAAATGTAAGGCTGGAATTTACTCCAAACAAATAAAAATCCAGTTTTAAAACTAAAACCAAATACCGTTGCCAGGCCTGGTGACAAGTCAACACATTTCCACAAACTACGCGTCATTTTGACGTTTTTGAGACAAAACATAAAAAGAGGTGACTCAGTATTAAGAGTCCTCATTTTGCCAGCACAGGTTACTTACGTTGTTGGTAGTAATTTTTCAAATACTTTCATTTCTGTTAATCCTTTCAAGACTCTCATCTTAATGTTTCAGGAACTCCCTCAAGAACCAAAAACAAAAATATATACTGTAGTTTAATAAAAACAAGAAAAAAAGACACTTTACATTTTGTGGCATGTACAAACTTTGGCAAGTGCTTCTTTATTTACATCCAGGCTGTCTCACAAAGTCACAGCTCCTTCCTCAGTTTTTCGTCAGCCTTCATCACTGAACCCTTCATAGGTTTACAGTTTTATCCTGTAGGTGACCCTCAGTGTAAACAGAGGGAGAGAAGCTCCCACTCTTCAGAAACACATGCAGGACTGAAACAAACATGTCAGAAACTGGAGAATCTGAAGCTGCAAGCTGAGCTGCAGTACCAGTTTCCTCCAGAAGAGGGTGCTATTGATTCGATGACAACATGAACGTCCTGGCCATGCAGATTCAAGATACTACCGGTACCTATGTCTACTGTTTCTCACCTACAGGGTGCAGTTATTAGTCCTGGTAACAAAAACACAGCTCTGAAAAGTCACTCCTACAGTTAGCTGCTGGTAGGGTGCATCATTTTTGGCAAAAACAAACAAACAAAAAAAGTTTCCTAAAAGCATTTTAACAAAAGTGTCGAGTCCTGCCCTCGATGGTAATGCCTGTCTTTTCTTTTATATATATTTACACACACTGTCTGATCAGATGAATTAATCCATATTCATGGAGCATGCATAGGTCATCATGAAATCACTTTTTGTGTAGGAACAAAAAAAGACGGAGAGTCCCGACAGAGTTACAGCACAGTGCAAAGAAACCTCAAAAGGTTTCCGGTTTGGAACAACAACAAAAAAAATTAAAATCCTCCATGTGACAGTACATCATATACATACAGATGGAACTGGTGCAGATTATCTTCTGTTACAGCCACTCAGACTGAGGATGAGGGAGGTCGCTGTTTGTTGCAGCTCCCACGACAGATGCAGGATGGAGCTAAAATAAACCAGCCCAAAAGCCAAGACACAGAGGAGCAACAACATTCCTGCCCTACTGATTCAAAACAGCAACATTTACCCCCTCCTCCTTTAAAAACCCCAAACAGAGTCCTGTGCTGTACAGCTGGCCTTCTTAAAGAGACAAAAACATATTTACATTCACATCTCTAGAAAAGAACCCTTAGTTTTTCTCGTTTGTGTGCGTAACATAAAAAAAAAAAAAGCTTAAAAAAATGGACAAAATCTCAGACTTGGACTTAAATGTTTGCTGAAATATCATTTTACAAGTTATGAAAAGGATTTGAGCCCAGATCTGTATATTTGTCCACTTTTTTTGTTGTTCTTTTTGCCTTTGGTAACACCTTCAGAACATTAACTCGCTAAAAGATCACACAAGAAAGAGGACATGAGCAACAAGAGTCAGTCGAGACGCATCTACGTCTGTAATGTGACTAAAAAAACATAAATCCTGGTCGTTAATACTCGTTATCAGCTCTAAACACTGATAATGTTAAAACACTGCAGTTCCAAAGTTTTTTTTTTGTTTTTTTTTTTCCCCCCCGTTAAACACAATGGATGTTATTTTGTTAACCGCTTAACCATAAACGAAAAGTCTGGTTTATAATTTACAGCCAACCAATGTAATCTGAGCTTTGCTGGTGTAAATACTTGAACCCTTCAAACACAAGTTAATAATAAGAACGAGTTTAAAACACGCAGATACTTAAAAAATAAAAAGAATCGAACCACAAACAGTAAAAAATAAAACTAAGAATGTAAAACGCGACGCTGGATGTTACTTCATTAAAAAAACAATGTGCGAGTGTCCAGAACCTCAGATGTGTGTGACGCTGGGTGTGGAGGTTTCTCTTCTTTTTCGTTTAGGAGTATATTTACAAAAAGCAGAGCAGCCGAGAGGCGACAGCGCCGTTAACGACGACGTCTCCGTGATCCTTCACACGACGGACGAAACACTGGTGGTAAACGGAACCAAGCCTTCTTCTAGTTTCATTGAAGAGTCGGCGTTTCAGCGATGACCTCACACACAGATCGCTCCGAAAACAAGGCGCGGAAACTGAAACTTAAGTGTTGCGGACGGCTAAGGCCTGTTCCAGCTCCTGCCTCCTCTGCTGGATCTGTGAGGGGAAGCAAAACGATGACTACAGTGACAGAAGGAGAAGCAGAGAGTTTATAAAAGGCGGACGAGGTGCGGTTGTTCACCTTGCAGTAGAAATAACGGCTCACAGCCTCTTGGGACCAGGGTTCATGGTAAAACGCCGCCCTCCTCTCCTCCTCTGGGTTCCCCACGACATCCGTCATCAGCTGCAGACGATGAGAGTCAGTCACTGTTTGTGTTGATCAAAAACTGACTAAATGCATCTAATGTTGCCTGCGTCTGCAGTCAGCAAACATCTCACGAACCACGACGGATTTAACAAAACTCACAGAAAGAAACCGTTAGATGGACAAGTGATGAAAATTTGGAGTCTGATTCAAGATGGCACCTGCAGCCAGTCATCCTTAGCAAACAGAACAATGGCCATGACTACGTTAGTTTGAGAGCTACTGAGCTAAAGTTTAGGTCCAGTTTACATGAGAACAACCTCTGGAAACTTTGGGGGTAATAAACAAAAAAAGAGAGAGGGTTTACATGAAAAATCCTGTAGTTTCCATGGCAGTCAGGTTGCCAGATAAGACATTATGAACTATAGTACTGTTGCTTTAAAGTGATAGTATTTTGACTAAACTGTCATATGTGCTGAGTAAAGATATTCTAAGATGAGGTGTGTTTTGTGTTTGTTGAACATGTACACTGAAAAGCAGGGGGTAAATAAGCCATTTTAAATTTATCTGGCAACCCTAACCGGGCTCAGCTGCATTCATTGTAGTTTTTTTGTCTTCAACATTCATTTATACAAATTAATCCCATTGAGCCTCGGAGACTCACGTACAAGAGAGACCTAATTATGAACATTCGGGCCAAAAAAAATCAGACCCAGCCCGAAACCGACCAATTAACTGTAATTAGAGGTCCGAACCCGAAAAAAAAAAAAAAAAAAAAAAAAAACTTTTTTTTTAATTAAGCTTTTACTGCTTTTGTAAGCAAATCAGTTTGACATGATTTAAAAACATATTTAAAAGAAAGGAAGATACAAGAATTCTTGATTATTAACAAGAGTCAGCGGATTATTATAGTTATTACAATATTATAGTTATTAACAGTTGCTGGACGTGCGCAGCCGATGATCCACATTGGGTCGTCTGCTGCATGTGTCCACTGACGCAGCGGCTGAATCCAGTTGGACTTCGGCTCCATCGCTGGCAGTGATCCATCTGAAGCTTAACTGAACTTTTTTTTTTTTTTACCTCTTTCAACCGGCAGGCGAGCGAGCAGTCAAAATGGCATTGGATCATCGGCCGCGCGCACCCGCTGATGCAATCAAAAGCCTGATACCGACCCGGCCCGCCCATTAAGCACATTATTTTGGCCTGACTTGGCCCGAATTTTAGGCCCGGGTCAGAAATGACAACTGTAATTCATTGCGCTCTCATCGTGCACGCAGTGTCTGCATGATTATGGTTACGTCCGAACTGGTGAATCCACTAACGTCACTTTGGAGCCTGGATTTTAATAGTTTTGCTCCTACATACTGAAAAAGAGTGAGTAACAGAAAAACACTCTGCGTTCTGACATTTATTATAACTGTTGTTAGTGCAGAAAAACTTTGGACTACAGCCGCCTGTAGTGCGCACGTGCGACTTCACACTTGCGGAGCATTTTACGCCTCCGCTGGGGGGTTCTCCCAAAAATCTCCACTCTGAGACCTTCGGTAGAGAGAACGAGGGCTGTTGTCATGTAAACGAACAGCTGAACTGCAGCAGAAAGGCTGAAGTTTCACTCAAAAAACAGGCCTTAGTGTGACGGTAGCTGAGAGTCGCCTCGAAAACAGATTCAGAGCACGACACAACCTGGAATCCATCCTTCTGCACCCAACATGAAACAGTAACTACAGTGTGTGTGAGAAGTTATTAAACCTTGAGGTCTCGGCTCTGGGATTTGAGCCAGTCCTGGATGTAGCCTTTGGGATCTCTGGAGAAGCTGAGCATGAAGTCCCGCTGGATCTTCAGCTGGTTGATGGACTCGATCGTCTCGTGGATCTGTGGAAAAATCCAGACACCTAATTAAAACCTCCGCTGGTGACGGAGTGTGAAGGAGAGAGCTCATGTAGGAAGCACATGAAGGGCTCCAGGTCCCGTCACGGGACTCGTTATGTTACTAAAAACTCTTGAGTCCTGAGGTGGAATTGAAGAGCAGGAGGTAAATGCAGAACGTGACATGAAACAGAACGTCTGCTGCATGAACAAAAGCAGAACTTCCTCATTAAACATCTGGTTTCAAACACATCTATCCAAAAGTATATAGAGTTTTTAGATATTTAATATTTTGCTGTTGTTTTTTGTGAACGTACTGTAGAAACAAACTTGACTTCACTGAGTGACTGATGTTAGCGTTGCATGAGAAGAGCCAAGTTTTCAAACTAAAACAAGAAAAATGACATAAATGTTAACAATAAAAGTCTGAAGCTTGAGAGGAAAGGTGAAAGATAATCTGTAACACTAAGAAACCAAGAAACTGATCAATAAAAGACTAATTAAAACAAAAAATAACAGAAAAAGCTTTGTAGTTCATCAGTACTGCAGACTTGTGGTCCCTTCCACTTATTTATCAGTCTATAAATGTGTTACAAAGAACAATTCATGTGCTTTTAATAAACATCAATTTATTTTTTGAGAAATGTGGCAGAGATTTTTTAAATGTTAGCAGCAAAGGAGCTAAAATCTGTTTATAATAAACATTTTCTACAGACGTGTGGGTGTTTGAACTTGTGTCTAAGGCCAGACCGATCGTCAAACAATCAGTTATTAACTTTGGGTTTTAAAGTCAGTTTCATTTCTAACTTCCTGGAAACTTTTATTAATTTAGAATTACTCTTCTCATGGAGGAACCTAAAGTAAACGACTTAAAAAAAAAACAACTACTAAAAGTTTTTAGAAAGCCCTTTGTTATGGGGGAAATATCTAGAAGGTCTAATTCCTGGGAGAAGCTCAAACGAAAGCTACAAACACGATTTTACATTATGATTAGATTTATATAATATAAAGTTATAAAAAAATGTAAAAGTAAAAACATTTGTCAAACATTAAAATCTTCAACGTACATCAGTGAAGAGCAGCAGAAAAGCAGCTTTGTCATTAAATAATCCACAACACAGTGGTTCCTCGCTACTTTGCAGTTTGACTTTTGCGGACTCGCTCTTTTGCAGATTTTCAAAGTAAGAGTGGACATGACAGAAAACAAACAAATAAATAAAACAAAATTACACAACACACGATTGTTAACTTTAATATCACGTGATTGGGACAGTAAAAAGTTAACAAAAAAATAATAAAATACTTTGGACAGGCGTCGCCATTTTGTAGTTTTCTCTCACTAAGCCTACACTGTATTGCCAGTCAAAAAAAGAACTACATTACCCAGAAGCAACAGTGTTTCCAGCCGTTGCTTTTTGCTAAAATGGAGGGAAAATTTGATCCGATCCGAAAAAGTCATATTGCGGGGGTGTCAAGGGACTACTGTAAACTCCATTGATCTCATGTTTCATCTTCTCTGTGGGACACTTTGTGGACATGACACTTTGTGGTCATGACACTTTGTGGTCATGACACTTTGTGGAGACAATCTCACCTTGTTGTCGAGCGAGGCGATTTCCTGCTGGTTGGCGGTGGAGAGGAGGAAGCTGCTCATCTGGCTCTTCAGGGGGTCTTCAACCTCCACGTCGATGTCGTAGCACGCCGTCTTCTTCTGATCGTTGGGGTCCACGCTGGACGGAAGACGAAGCAAAAGGGATTAGAAAGACGCTTTCATGAAATCAATTTAATTAGAGACTCAGCGTCCCTGCAGCCAATGGGGGGAGGATTTACCTGATGACGTGGTTAATGACGATGGGGTCGGGCGGCAGGAGGAGGTTAGTGAGGCGCTGTGGGATCTCAGAGAACTTCAGGCGAGGGCAGTCAAAAATCTGTTTTAAAGTGGAAAAAATAACTTTTAGAAATTAACCTTTAAAAGGTACAAAACACTAACTATTAATTTAAAACCAGTTAAAAGGGAAGGATTAATGATTGGTGTCATGGGAGAGAATTACCTTTGTTAGTAAAACAATACAATGCTTGGATGATCATTTACACACTATATTAAATCATATTTACAATATATGAGTGGCTGAGTGAAAATATTCAGTCTTTTGTTTTGAGTGTGGTCATAAAAACCTGGATAATTTAAGGTTTATGTGAGTGAAGACTGGAGATTCAGAGTTGCAACTAGAGAAGAGTCGCACAAAATCACAAAAAGTCGTCATATTCTTCATTTTCTGAGACGTTTTGCTTTCAAACATTCTGGTTTAGATTCAGAGTTGTTCAGGATGTTGTTGCTGGACTTTAGGTCACTTCAGCTCCCAGTCTGACGAGAAACGTGCTAAATATGGTTTGAGATGGTTTTATAAGAAACAGAACCTTCACAGATACTTTGGGTGGGAATTTTCAAATTTTCACTTTAGCTTGTTTTAAAATACCTTGTTGAGTTGAAAAATGTGTCAAAACTTTTCTTTGAGCAAAGCCATAGCTTAAAGCTAAAACTGGTCAAACCATAGCTAAATGCTAAAATGAGCAAGGCAGTGGCTAAAAGCTAAAACTGGTAAAACCATAGCTAAATGCTAAAATGAACAATGCTGTAGCTAAAAGCTAAAACAGGTAAAAACTATACCGGTAGTTAAATGCTAAAACGAGCAAGGCTGTAGCTATAGACTAAAACTGGTAAAATCATAGCTAAATGCTAAAACAAGCAAAGCTGTAGCTAAAAGCTAAAACTGGTAAAACCATAGCTAAATGCTAAACTGAGCAAGACAGTAGCTAAAAGCTAAAACTGATAAAACCATAGCTAAATGCTAAAACAAGCAAAGCTTTAGCTAAAAGCTAAAACTGGTAAAACCATAGCTAAATGCTAAAACAAGCAAAGCCATAGCTAAAAGCTAAAACTGGTAAAACCATTGCTAAATGCTAAAATGAGCAAGACAGTAGCTAAAAGCTAAAACTTTTAAAACCGTAGCTAGATGCTAAAACG
The DNA here is from genome assembly GCA_032273985.1 of Hypsolebias coamazonicus. NCBI lineage: Eukaryota > Metazoa > Chordata > Actinopteri > Cyprinodontiformes > Rivulidae > Hypsolebias > Hypsolebias coamazonicus. The sequence continues at coordinate 9,222,852 of JAVCKU010000078.1, forward strand.
AGCAAGACAGTAGCAAAAAGCTAAAACTGGTAAAACCATAGCTAAATGCTAAAACAAGCAAAGCTGTAGCTAAAAGCTAAAACTGGTAAAACCATAGCTACCGTAAATGCTAAAACAAGCAAAGCCGTAGCTAAAAGCTAAAACTGGTAAAAACCATTGCTAAATGCTAAAATGAGCAAGACAGTAGCTAAAAGCTAAAACTGGTAAAACCATAGCTAAATGCTAAAATGATCAAGACAGTAGCAAAAAGCTAAAACTGGCAAAATCATAGCTAAATGCTAAAACAAGCAAAGCCGTAGCTCAAAGCTAAAACTGGTAAAAACCATTGATGCTAAATGCTAAAATGAGTAAGACACTCGCTAAAAGCTAAAATTGGTAAAACCATAGCTAAATGCTAAAATGATCAAGACAGCAGCCAAAAGCTAAAACTGGTAAAATCATAGCTAAATGCTAAAATGATCAAGACAGTAGCTAAAAGAAAGGAATTGATGAGGGCTCGGGGTATTTATATGGGGAAAATGTAAGTAAATAGAAAATTCAAAAAGTATCAAAGTTACAAAAATAAAAGACGTAGCACACTTCCTGATTGAACCAAAAGTTTTGAGAAACGAATGAAATTTCACTAAACATCTGGAAGGAGTTTGAGTGCTGAAAACGTACAAAGCATCAATAAACAGGCAAACTGAATTAAAAGCTGAATACATGTATTTCGTATTTCCCAGTAAACTCCTGTTCCTGGTGGTATTATAACAACCAGAGTACTGCACCTGCTGGAAGTACTTGTCACAGTTGATGTACTCCTTGTCATGGGAGTCCTGCAGCTTGTTGGTCTTCACGTACTGCCAGAGCGCCTGGATGATGCAGGAGCGAGTCTGAGTGTGAATGCCGAGCAGGCGAGCCAGACGGAGGTCCAGTTTGAACTGGGGGGGCTGCGGAGACAACAGAATCCCATCATGGCTGGCCACGTCAGAGCCTGTTTTTTATTGTCCATCATATATCACGGGACGGTTTCACACAGACTAAAATACTCTATGGCGTTTCTGAAAGCCAATGGTTCCCAACTGTGGTCCTTGAGGAACGCCGTCCTGCATGTTTTAGTTGCTTCCCTGCTTTGACACACCTGATTTGAATAAATGGGTGATTTACAGGCTCCTGCAGAACTTGAGGAAGTCATCAAATCACTGAATCAGGTGTGTTGGAGCAAGTAAAACTTGCAGGATGGTGTTCCTCAAGGACCACGGTTGGGCCTGGTTTAGGGTGAAGCCCATGCTCCTAAGAGACTGGAGAGGTTTGTTGCACGGTGACACTACGCCCTCACCTGGTAGTCCAGCATCAGCAGCAGAGTGCAGCGCACGCTCACGTCTCCTGGTCGCTTCACCTGGAACCCGTCCGTCTCCTGGGTGGTGGAAGTGCGGTGCCACTAAAAAGAAAAGAATGACAACATCACTGAATAGGTCGTCCGTTCAGAATCGTGCAACATACAGTTTATAATAAAGCTCTGAACGTATCTGCTGCATTTTAAAAGATAAAATGAACTAATATTTCTTCTTATCCAATGAACACAGCGCTCAGTGTCTTCAGAATTAGTGTATGGATTCCAAACTTGGCCTCATTTTGTAGGGGCGCAGATTTGAGCACAACACCGATTTATTACTCAGCCAGAACAGATTGTTTTCATTCCTGCCAAATCTATATTATTTTCTCCAAAAGGTTTGACCAGATTTTTTTAAATTTATTTTATCTCACACCAAATAAACTAAACAGGAAAAAACTGTAGCCGTAAGTGGTAAAATGAAGCAAACAAAGACATTTAATATTTTTCATAAGTCTACTATTTAGTGGCTATACTCTCCAACTTGAAAATGATCAGATTTTTTTCTAGTCAAACACTGACAGAGCTCAATAATAACAAAGAGTTTAACATTTATAACAATATAAATTGTGGTTAAATTTTCTATTTCAACAAATCATAAATTAAAATGTTCAGCTCTTTCAGGACAATCCTGCTATGACTTTTGGTATTAGTGCAACTTTAGCTTTTTGAAATATTTAACCTTTTCTGCCACTTTACCCCCCCAACTTCTTTTTGCTAATTTCAGCTTGTTGTGCTCCTTTCAGCTTATTTCAGCAAGTTTACCTTTTTCTGCTATTTCAGCTACTATTTAGCTGTTTTGTGCAAATTTTAGCTTTTTTTCCCCCAGCTACCGGTAATTCCCCATATTTTGCACTCATTTCAACTTTTTAAGCTTAATTCAGGAAAAATGTGCTTTCTCTACTTCTTTCTGGTGACTGAAGCTTCTTTCTGCCATTTTAGCTACTTTTCAGCAGTTTTTGTTGGTAACGTCTGCTTCTTCAGATAAAGTCCACTTTTTTGTGCTCATTTCTGCTCCTTTCAGCCTAAGTGGAAAAAAAAGTATGTTCTCTCTGCTTTCTTCTTCAGCTGTTTTCAAATAAATTCAAGTTGTTCATGGTAAATTTAGCTACTTACAACCTAATAACTTCTTTATGGAAATTTCAACTTGTTATGCTCCTTTCAACTTGTTTTTCAGCTAATTCCACTTATTATTATTATTACTGTATTTTATTTTATTTATTTATTTTTTACTTATTTCAGCTGTTTCCAATTCCTTCAGCTAGTTCAAGCTTCTTTCTGACTTTTTGGCTACTTTCAGCCTTTTTTTTTTAGCTACCAGTAATTTCCTACCATGTATGCTGACTTCTGCTCGTTTGAACCAGTTTCAGCACAAATGTGTTCTTTCTGCTTTCTTCTGCTAATTAAGGCTTGTTCTTTA
>JAVCKU010000078.1:9229991-9249328 GCA_032273985.1 Hypsolebias coamazonicus
AGTTAGCTAACATAATACCCGGAAAAAAAAAACGAAAAAATATAAAATGCTGCATAAAAAGACAACGTAAGGTGTGATGACATCAATGGGGGTGGTGGCCGTAAACGCGAAACGCCGTAAACCGATGACGCCGGAAACCGAGGGTCACCTGTATTACAAAAAAATTTGGAATCAGCCAAAAATGCTAAAATTTGCAAAAACAGCTGAAATAGCAGAAAAAGCTGAAACTTACATAAATAAGCTGAAAGGAGCATAACAAGCTGAAATTAGATGAAAGAAGTTAGAAGAAGCCCAAAAATGTAGTTAGCTGAAATAATCTGAAAGGAGATCAAAACAGCTGAAAATAACAGCTGAAAGTAGCTGAAAAAAGTTTAAATTTGCACAAGGGAGCTGAAAGAAGCTGAACCAGAACAAAATGAGAAAGGAGCAGTAAAAGGTTGTAAATACATCTAAATATTTGAAGGATGTAAAATGAGCTCAATTCACTTTCTATGAGGAAAAAAGTGGCAAAAAAGTTAAATATTTCAAAAAGCTAAAGTTGCACCAATACCAAAAGTCATAGCACCCTTCTTCTGAAAGAGGTGAACGTTTTGATTTATGAATTGTTGAAATAGCACAAAAATTGTGGAACGAGAAATATGCCAAAATATGCACGGAAGAAAAATGGATCACAATAGTGTGAATGCTTCATTAACATTCACACCATCAGCTGCTAGCTTCTAGCTATTTTTTGGCTACTTTGAGCTTTTAGCTGGACTAGTACTTTACAGAATATTAGAATTTCCTGTTAAACATTTATTCTAAAGCGCATTTGATAATTTACGTATGCTCATGATCGGACGGTGCATGTTTGTTTCTTCATGCAGAGATCTTGTTAGTGCTGACCTCGACCAGATGGTTGTCAGGACCGTACAGGTCCTTGTCCAGCTCGATCACCAGGCTCTTGAAAAATGAAGAAAACTTCTTTTTCTGCTTCCCGGGCTGTCAGACAGATAGATAGAGAGAGTTAACCACACATATATAATTTCCATATCAAAAACTCATGAGCGCATTCACAAATGCACTTGTCGTAGGCAAATTTATAAACGTGTGCATGACAAATCTTTCCTTTTAGCATCGTTACTTGCGAGAAACCACAAGGAGCTGAGTGAGATCAGAACTAAAATATGACAGCACACATTCTCAGGGTCCACTTCCTGTGAGCTTAGCCTAAAATATTTTGGGTTTCTGAGCTCAACGCAGTCCACTGATGAAAGCATCAGAGCTTCTGGCTCAGAAACAAATCATTTAATCTCTAAACACTCTCCTCACTATCATTCATTCATCTCACATTTGGAGCCTTCAATAAAATACAAAGTAATCGCTATATGGATCACAAATGCATCACATTTTTATACAATATAGAAGAATTAGAATCACAGATTTTAAAGAAAAAAAGCATTTGACAAACAAATAAATCTGTCAGATGCATGGCTCCTCATAGAGCAGAGATTCTACATAAAATAATAAATGAATAAAAAAAAAAAAAAAAACTAAAACGAGTATAAGAAATAAAACGCACATCATCCAGCAGCTTCCCCTCTACTCTCAGCTCCCATGATGCAATGCTGCCATCTGAGTCATCTGCGTCAGGTCGAGCCGGGTTGAAAGTGTTGGAAATATAGAGCCTCAATTTACGCTTTTGCTGCTGACACAAAAGGCACAGTAAACAGCTCAAATTAATAACAAAGCACTAAAGGAAGTGAACCAATCAGATAAAACTGGCTGAAAATAATGAAACTATCACTAAAACTACAAATATGTGAAGTGAAAATTCAAAATACTAGAGATGGAGCTTCGCAGGATGCCCACAGGTTCATGGGGAGCAATGATTTCTTATTTTTGATACCTTCATTGGTCTCTTCAGTGCTTCCTGAATGTCTACACGCTTGCGCATGATGGTCTGGTCCAACTTGCGCTCAAAAGCCAGCAGATCCATGTAGGCCTGAGATTCTGGGACCAGCTCCCGAATCTGTAAATAAATAAAATAAAAACACCGTCTAAGACTTTGATTCAGAAACATTTTAGACACTGAATTAAAAATACATATAATTTGTTTATTTCTATCCCAGCATGGCTTAGTGTTGAAAAGTATACGTTTTGTTGTCAAAGAAAGCAGCTAAGTGTCACATGATCTATGTAATAACTAAAACATGCACTTAATGCAAACGTGTTAGCTGCAGATACATCAGCATATATAACCATTTTTGTTTACCTACACGAACTACAACCAGACTAACGCAGGTCGGTCATGTGACCAAGTTTTTTTGGCAGATTCAGCAGAGCGTTTTGTTTACATTGAGCGCATGCCCACAGTTCAGATTTAAGTTTAGGTTTATTGCCATATGCAGATCAACACAAGGTCAGCAATGCAAAGAATTGCTGAGGACGAGAAGAACCGTCTCGACTTGTCAAAACAACAACAAGAAATACCAAAGCATGTAACAAAAATACAGAAACAAGGTGCCAAAAGTGAAAAATAAATACATCTACAGCAGCGTGGACCTATTAGCAGAGTGGTTCTGTTGGCAGTGAGGTTCTCTTAGCAACATGATCCCATTAGCACCATGGTACTGTTAGCACCATGGTACTGTTAGCATGGTACTGGTAGCAGTGTGGTTCCGTTAGCAGTGAGGTTCTTTTAGAAAAATGGTCCCGTTAGCAGTATGGTACTGTTAGCATGGTACTGTTAACAGTGTGGTTGTGTTAGCAGCATAGTCCAATTAGCAGAGTGGCTCTGTTAGCAGTGAGGTTCTCTTAGCATCATGGTCCAGTTAGCAGTATGGTACTGTTAGCAGAGTGGTTCTGTTGGCTGTGAGATTCTCTTAGCAACATGGTCCCGTTAGCACCAGGTACTCTTAGCAGTATGGTACTGTTAGCAGTGTGGTTCTGTTAGCAGCCAAGTCCTATTAGCAGAGTGGCTCTGTTGGCAGTGAGGTTTTTCTTTTAACAGAATGGTTCTGTTAGCAGCATGGTAGTTAGTAGTGAGGTTCTCTTAGTAACATGGTCCCATTAGCAGCATGGTACTGTTAGCAGTGTGGTTCTGTTAGCAGCATAGTCAAATTAGCAGAGTGGTTCTGTTGGCAGTGAGGTTCTCTTAGCAACATGGTCCTGTTTGCACCGTGGTACTGTTTGCAGCATGGTACTCTTAGCAGAGTGGTTCTGTTGGCTGTGAGGTTCTCTTAGCAACATGATCCCATCAGCACCATACTGTTAGCATGGTACTGGTAGCAGTGTGGTTCTGTTAGCAGTGAGGTTCTTTTAGCAAAATAGTCCTGTTAGCAGTATGGTACTGTTAGTGGCGTGGTCTTGTAAGCAGCGCGGTCCCGTTAGCAGCATGATGATAATAACAATCGCGGCAACAGACGATGACTGCCGTCATTTGCGTACTAATATATCTGGAAAGTTACTGGAGAAAACTTTTTCAAACTGCAGTACTGATCACAGTTCAGGGTAATCTTTTTATGATGGATATAACCGACACAAGAATATTGAAATTAATGTATTTACATGGCAGCCTTGAATAAATGTGCACATACCTACAATCTGCATATGACTGGAATATCATAAAAGAGTACATTCTGTAAAAAGGTTTACTGCATATCATACGTTTGAAGTGACATAGTGAACTATAATTATGTTTTGTGAACCTTTGATTTTCTGTAAGAAAAAAAAATTATAACTTAAAGTTCACATATAAATTCAATTAATTTTATTTTTCTAAAACGATGGTATAAAGTGACAAGAAAACACAATTGTCAATAAAACTATCTGCGTCAATGATTAATGAGGTGGTCCAGGTCGTTCTCTGGACAGTAGATCAAAATGAGATTCAGAGTGTGCAGACAAACAGCCAGAGCTCAAACATTACCATACTGATGAAAGTCCACAGAGCATCAAGGGCTGCTGCTCACCAAACTGTGCACACACACTCCTCCAGCTCCTTCCCCTCCCTCCCGCTTCTTTCATGTTTCTTTCTAAAAGCCTCCCTTTATTGTTCCCTCACATTCCTTCCCTATCTCCATTTCTCTGGCTTTCACCGGGCCGAGGTGCTGAGCTGGTGGAGGAGTGTGGCAGACATTCCCCATGCCTGACTCATTGTTGTGGCCATGCCATGACTGCTGCTATCTGCCCGTCTGGGTAATGTCAGGGGATAAGACCCAGACGTTCACGGTTTCCAGACCTCAGCAGGTTCATCTCTCTCTTTGCTGATGGGATGATGAAAAACTGAAACTAAAATTTGAAAATTGCCCCCCTGCAAACCCCCTCATACTCACCTGTGGAAATGTGATCATCCTGCAGCCTCTTTCAGTCATACTTGCATTTGCATCTCACCCTATTCCAGTTTATATCAGTGAGCAAGCAAGATGAAATCTTAATAATAATAAATAAATAAATAACTCTTCTGATCCCTCCACCCATCCCTTCTCTTCTTATTTTGGAAATAAATAATCATCCGGCCCTCAGCGCTTCCTCAGAACCTTGGGTATCAAAAACAGACCAGATTTTCTTTTTCCACTTTGCACACAAAAGATAAAAAAGACACAGGAAAAATAAATTAAAAAAGAAAACAGAACAACAAAGGTAAAAGCATGCAGCCTCACCCTTTGCGGAAGAATCTTGTCTGCCATTTTCCTTCTCTTAGCACTGGAGACAGGGAGAGAAAGACAGAGAAAGAGGAAAAGGAGAGCATGTTACTATGGTGACTGATAGCGTAGCACCCAGGCCATCTGCTAAAATGCTGGGCCATATCCAGCACCCCAGCATCCCAGCGGTGTGTGTGTGTGTGTGTGTGCTCTCTGAAATGCAGCGGTCCACCTGGAGAGCGAGGGTCTCCAACAGCCAGAACATTACATCACACATCTGCCTGACACACACAAAAAAAAAAATCACTGGTACTGCAGGCTAACAAGGTGTGTGTCCAAAATGAGCATGTGTGTGTGCTCATTTGATGCATGAACCCAAAGATTTTTTTTTTTTGGGGGGGGTCTCAACATATCATACTTACCATCAAAAGATCTCTGCAAATTCATTGTCTGTGTCTGATTTGTGTTTTAAGAAGTCACCAAAGATTAAAAACTACAGTGAAGCTTGTCTTGCAGGTTAGGTTTCCTGAAACGTCTCATCAACATCTGCAGGACGTGAGCGGGTCGGTCCATTTGTCAGCCAGAACCATTCAGATTACACGGAGCTGAACTTCTGTCGTGATTAAAGGAGCGTCTGCCTAAACATCTGAAAATGAGCTCAAATCAAGAAGCAAAGTGTGGAAAAACAAACTTCATCTTTACTGCTTTGAGGAGAGTTAGTTAGCAGTCAGGTGCTGCTGATCAAATGCACGGATTAATTGATTATCAGCTGCAAGTACTCCAAGATGGGAAAACAACAGCAATAATTTTAGAGGAATGAGTGACAGATGAAAAGTTGAGCTTGTGTTAAAGGGGAATTAGAAGAAACCATCTTCGCTAAAAAAATAAAAAAAAGATAATTTCAAAATGACGTTATTGTACAAAAAACAAGATTTTAGAAACAAAAGCAGTTTGTTCATTTTGGGCTAAATGACGAGATATGTGCTTCTGATCAGCTTTTACACACTGCTCCTGCACTGACTTGTTAGGGTTAGGTAAATATCTGACATTTTATGGTGTGAGAAGCTACATTTAAACGACGGCTTTGCCAAGAATTGTTCTCATGAAGTTTGAAGTCTGTGCAGTAAAGATACACAGACAGGAGGTGGTACTTATATTATTATTGCTTCAAATAACAGTGTTAAGAAGGAGCAACTTATCCCTCTTTAACTCCCACAATGTTCTTCATTTGCTCCTCTTCGCTCCTGTTTCTGAAGAGGTGCTCCTGCTCATCCACCTTCTTTATTGTGAAATAAACCCTCCTGCTTGCCTTGAGCAAAGCTATAACCAAAGACCCCAAAACCCTCCTGCTAACAAATTAAAAGCTCACTATTTAATATATAGTTTAACTGAAGTGTTAAAAAAAAGGGTGGGGGGGTGGTGGTTATAGTGTTTCTAAAATGGCAGCGGTGAGGTATTATATCTCTGTTTTGGTGATAAAGATCTGTTTTAGTTCCTCTATCTGTCAGTTCATGCAGGATGAAGTCTTAACAGAAGTATAAATCATTAATTGTGTGGATGCTGATTTAGCCTATTTAATTTTTCTCTGTTCATATTTTGAAAATATAACTACTCCATTCATTTATTTTAAAACAATCAGCCCACTTGCTTTGTTTTTGGCTTTGTGTGCAGTTTGCTTTAAGCTTTTAGCTACTGTTCCACTTCTTGAAGCTTTCACTTTGTGTTTTGCATATTTCGGCTTTCAGTTAGCATTTTTGTTTCTTTCAACTTTTTAGCTAACGCTCTGCTTCTTTTAGCTTCAAGAACGTAGTTTTAGTTATTCAGAACTCAAAATTCAAACTCTTATTTTCACACTAAAGGCTTTATTTATGTATTTGTATGTATGTATTTGTTTGTATTTAATTATTTGTTTCTATTTACTTATTTTATGTCCTTATTTAGTTAACATTATTTATCTTTCTTTATTTTTGTTTATTTATTTATTTGCATTCATTTGTTTATATTTATTTATTTGTTTGCTTTTACTTATTTATTTATATTTCTTTGTGTAGTTTTTTATTTGTTTATTTTATTTGTTTATTTTTATTTATTTATTAGCATTTATTGTTTTATATTTCTTTTTTGTTTGTTTTAACTTTTTATTTCTATTTCTTTATTTTTATTTAGTTGTTTTCTTTCTTTCTTTTTGTTTTTTATTTTTATTTCTTTATGTAATTATTTTATTTGTTTATTTTTACTTATTTTTATTTATTTCAAACAAGTGATTAAGTGTTGGCTTTAGGTTGTTTACACTGAATAAATTGTAAAAGTTTAAAACAACTTTGCATTTTAATTCAACCGCGTTAAAACCACATTTACAATCCATTACTTTTTTTTGGGGGGGGGGGGGCACCAGGAAAAACTCATTTGAGTCATTTCATACCTTAAAGTAAACTAGGAACCTGAAACAAGCCTATTTCAAAAGTTTTAAACCCTAAAGCGAGTTTGTAAAAGCTGATTTGCGGTACAGCTTCAGTTTTCCTTCGGTCACAGACGGCTTTGGTCCGTCAGCATGCCAGGCAGTAAAACAAGCACGCTGGGAGGAGACTTGAAGGGTTTTGTGGTGCATTAAAAGGATAAAACAAACAATTAGCTATTTCACACTGTCTGAATACTCATTTAAGGTTAGAGTCTGCTTTTCTAACTGAACAAAACTGTTCCCATCATGCCATGCTCCAGCCCACAGCATGCAGCGCTACATTTAGAGGAAGGCGGCCTCTCGGCCTGCACCTACGTTTGGTCGAAACAGTTCATTCAGGAGGGAGTGCTGGGCTCAGGTGAAAGGCTAAATAGGCCAGAGTCATCAAACAAACGAAAAGGGTCATGCAGCAGAATAAACTCCTACTTTGATCCAAGCGTGGGATCTGTTTGGGGCTCTCTCATGTCCATCTGCCTCGCCGGCACTTCATTGGCTCCGGGGAATCCAACTGGCTTCCTATGAATCGGTGAGGATTTGAAGGTTGTCCGATTAGAGTTAAGGTGAAAAACACACTCAGAGGTAGCAAGTAGGATGTCAGAGGGGAAACACCTGATGGTTCAGGCTGTTTGGACGTCTGTGTGTGTGTCGGACATGTGTGAAGTTCAAGGGTCTGTTAGAAGGGTGCACACTCTACGACTCAGACAAGGTCAGGCACTGATGGGCGTGTCAGAGTCCATGCTCGTGCTGCAGAGGACCTGGGGAGCGTCCCGCTCGTCTGAGGGACGCGCTCATTCGACAAGGTGGTTTTTTTTTTCCATCAGTGAACCAAAACAATCATGCTTCACTCACAGAGACAGACAACACATAGATAAAGGACAGACTGTGAGTAGAGAGGACAGTGGTGGAGCTGAATTTACCTCTGATTCAGCTCAGATCTACGCACATCTGGATGCAGTAATGAACAATCAGTGTGGATGACACAAAACAATACAGCTGTGATGAAATAAAAATGCCTCCTGTCTGAACAAGTAGACGGTTTTACCACCAAAGACCAGTGTCAACTTTAAAGAGGATGTTTTTTCTGTGCCTGTGAGCCCTTCTGAGTGTTAAGTGCCGTATTTTTCACTGTATAAGTCGCACCTTTTTGCATACGACTTACACACCGAAGCAACTACTATATGTTTTTTCCACATACTGTAATTTCTGGACTATTGAGCGCACCTGAATATAAGCCGTGCCTGCTAAATTAAAAAAAAAAATTAAATTAAATTAAATTTTACATAAATAGGCCACACTTGTCTATAAGCTGCAGGTGTGTTCACGTTGTAACATGAGATATTTACACAGATTTTTTTTTTTTTTTACTTTTAATTAAATTTGTATCAGTAACACGCATAAATACAGTAAATTGATTTTTTTTTTTTCTGAACAGTGCATGTAACACAGCTGATAAAAAAAATACAGTAGTCTACCAGGAAGTCATTGATCACTACCCTCCCAAGAAAGACATGTATTGGGCAGCTATGTGAGCGCCTGGGTGTGACGAAGCTAAATGTTTTGGTGGCATGAAGCTCATTAGCCCATAATTAGCTGCATCATTGTATAAGCTGTGGTGTTCACAGCGTGTGAAAAAAGTAGCGGCTTATAGTCTGGAAATTATAGTACTTATGACGCAATTTTTGGCTGAGATCTGACGATTTAATTCATTCTGACATGGAAAATATTGAACACTACCATTTTCAGTCACTAGAGGACCATCAAATAATATGGCAAGCCAAGTGTCTCATTAATAGGTAAAAGTGGCTATAAATGAGACACTTGGCTTGCCATACCAAGCCACCTTCATCACGTTCCAGAACGCCAGGAGCAAATGTCATATCAGCTGCATTTCGCTGCACCACCCAGATGAAATGCAGCTGATTTGACCATTAAAGTGCATTTATTAAGTAAAAGTTCAACTGAGACACACCTTTACTATAATGTAGAGCAAACAAATAATTGTTTTTAGGTGTTAATCTTGTTAAATTCTTGTTAGAGTCCTCCCATGCGCGCTACCGCGGCTGCTATTTTGGCAGTCAATCGATTTTTGGCACAACACCAGCCCACGTTTACTGGTGGTCAGCGGTGACGCATAATAGATGTGACTTATACGGCGAAGCATTTATGTTGTTTTCCACTTTATTAGACATTTTTGGACTGGTGCGACTTATACAGCGGTGCAACATTTACGGCGGGAAATTCGGTAAATGCATTGAAGACGTAGCCTCAAACCTCCTCCACTTCGAATCCTGCTGCTTTCACTGTCAGCATTCACAAGCTGAAAGCGGCAGAGATTGTTCATTTAAAATAAATTATTTTAAATGTATTAAGGCTCCCTCTGCAGCCTGTCATGATCTCCACTCTCTGCCACCTGCAGCTCTCTGCCAATACACATTTCTACCCCAGCTGCAGCTTAGTGAACGGTTAACCCTTTGCTGTCCAGATGCACTGATGGACTTTGTCTTGCAACTTAAAATTCAAAGTATGTCACATCGTAAAAATCATCATAATCACAAAAGTGTTAAAAGTTATTTTTAATTGTTAGAACTTCTATGTTCAGTTGTTGAAGTGTAACTGATCAAGAAGTACATTTCTGCTCCGTGCTGCATCAGCTGTGTGAAGGGTTAACCCTTTGCTGCCCTGCTGCGCTTCTCTTCTTTACAATTTAAATTTAAATACTGTAACATTTTAAATAAACAATGCATGTTATGGGATTTAAATTTAAATTGTTTAGAGGGAAACTTGACACTGGACTACTGTATCCCTACTTCACCATTTTTCACTTATTGCGGGGGGCAGGGGGGTCCCCCTAAACCCCGTGATAAATGAGGAACTATGTACTATTTTTGCCTGGGGTTTTAAACGTTGATTAGAAATTCAGACATATTAGTGGGCTTTTTTAAATCCAAAAGTTGGAATGTTTGATCTTGTATTTTTGTCCCTGAATGCACCACAAGCGGACGGGAAAAAAAACAACAATTTTCATGGTTTAAAACTAGTTTATAAAAGTAACATTACCTTTTGTAAACTTCAGTTTTTTTTTTTTTTGTATTGTTTTGTTTTGTTTATTTTAGCCCTTGAATTTCTTACGTTTCAATAATTTGAGCCAGTTTAAAATACGGCTTGCGGCAATAAATCACTACCATCCATCAGACAGGAGAAACATTTGCGTTAGAAGAGCTGAAAGGTGGGCAACAATGTTTTTGTGTCTGTTCGCAAAATATCTCCAAAACCACTGGATGGATTTTATTGAAACTCAGAAAGAACAACAACTAGGTGTACGTCTACAACAGACTTTTTGAAGTCATCATAATTCAAGATGGCTGCCACAGCTAATCAGTCTTTGCAAACCCAAACATAGCTATGACTCAGTGTGATTGTGCAGATGTTGAGCTGAACTTTGGTGTGGTAGTAGCTGAGCGTCATCCCCAACACATACACTGAGCATAGACTGGTTGTAGAATACTGCCATTTTCAAGGTTTGACCAAAGCAATGACAGTTGTTATTTTCAACATAGAAAAATGTTTTAAACTAGAAAGGCAGCGGGCGATATGCATCGTCCCTCATGCACTCTTTATTCCTCACCACACTCTTTAAATCCAGTGCAGATAATAAATACCATGTTTTTTAGCCTACAAGTCGTGTTTTTATATTTTTATTTTTATTATTTTGCATAATTTACATGCCCTGCGACTTATGTTTTTCCTCCCCATATTTATAAACTATTTTTTTGGCTGAGATATGACCGTTTTCATTCATTCTGACATTGATCATATTGAACACTACCATTTTCAGCCACTAGATGGCACTTGAGCAGTATGGCATGCCGTTGTTATGTAATAGGTTAAAAATGGCTATTAATGACACAATCGGCTTGCCATAGACCACGTTTGTCTGCCTGGAGCAACCGACAGATCAGCTTCATGTTGCTGCGCTGCCCAGGTGAAATGTAGCTAATTTAACCACTGAAGTGCATTTATTAAGTAAAAGTTCAACTGAGACACATTTACTACAAAGTCGAGCAAACAAATAATTGTTTTTAGGTGGTTATCTTGTAAAATTTTGAAGAAATGCACAGCCGAGTCATCCCTCTGCGCACTGCTGCTTCCGCGAATCGGCTTTTGAGATGCAGCTGATTTGATCGTCAAAGTGCATTTATTAAGCAAAAGTTCAAGACACAACTTTACTATAACGTCGAGCAAATAAAAAACTGCTTTTAAGTGTTACTACTGTTAAATTCTTGTTAAAATCCTCCCGTGCACGCTCCCGTGGCTGCCATTTGGCAGCCAATCGATTTTAGGCATGACACCGGCCTACGTTTCCAGGTTGTCAGCAGTGACGCATAACAGATGCGACTTAAACGATGAAGCGACGTATTTATGCATTTTCCACTTCATTAGACATATTTGGACTGATGCGACTTATACGGCAGTGCGACGCGTATGGCGGAAAATACGGTAATATGTTCTAGGCCACTGGGTTAGGTTTTTACACCACGCAGCAAACTGGAATGAAACTCTGTTTTCAGCAGCGTTAGCCCTGCGAGGCGCAGACCTGAAGGTCTCGGTGACATTGCGAGCACAAGTGGTCCGCCCTCAGCTGGCGGCGGCGTGGGGGTCTGAGCTGGATGGAGGATCTGAAGCATCAACCTGTTTGCCAGCGAGAACGCCACGCATCAGATGAGACAAAGACACCTGGACGGGTCACCCTGGATGATCGATCAGAGGCTCGGCGGCCAGACGGACCGCTCTGAGGAGTTGAGCCCCCGACGCAGGACATTTCCTCTGAACTGTTCGACAAGCCTGTTTAATTGTGAGTGGATCAATGTGCTGCAGATAGTGGGGGAATGAAACAGAGAGGTCTACTGAGTGTGCATATCGATCGCCTCCCTAATGAGCACACCTGCCACACTCTTGTCTTGCAACGCTGAGTGTGTGTGTGTGTGTGTGTGTGTGTGTGTTTACGAGCCAGGTGGTAGACAAACAGCTTAAACCAATGCACCACAAGCCAGAGCATGGACATCTGCAGACAGATGCGTGCAACGTGAGCAAACTGTTCACAGAAGGCAGGTGAACTCTCAAGCACGGCGGCGATGTGGACGAAGGAAGCGGTAAGCAAGGCAAAAGGTGCGAGAGTCCAAGAAGTGGGAGAGAGGCAACGACGTGCAAGCGCGAGGAGGAGGAAACAAAAACTGAAAGAGACACAGAGACCACGGTTTCACTTCTGTTGGAATCTGAGCGACGAGCGTGAATATTTACAACGATGAGTGGAAACTGAACGTCCAGCCTCTGGACCGTGCATTCCTTTTTTCTTTCTAACAAACGATAAATAAATGGTGTTCAATTGATGAAACCCTCACAGAAAATAGTAACAAATCCTACAATTTAGGAGCGATTCAGTGACTACGTTACGTTTACTTCATTTATTTATGATTCTGATTCATAATCATGTCAGAATCTCATAATGCATGTCATGAACAGTTTATTTTACTGATTTATTACAACTTACCGTATTTTTCAGACTATAAGGCGCACTTAAAATCCTTTAATTTTCTCAAAAATCGACAGTGAGCCTTATGTATTCATTCTGGTTGCGCTTAATGACCTTGAACTGATTTTATGTGGTTATTGTGAATGAGTTTAATAAAGTTTGACTTGTGTTTTGTTTCGCTTAATGTGCCTTATAATCTGAAAAATACGGTTACTAAAGCTATAAACTTCCCAAATAGTATCATAAAATGGTTGTTCCTAGAATGATCATTTATGGGTTTATAGCCACATGTAACTAAAAAGTATTGAGCTGTTAATAAGACCTAAAATATAGAGTCGCTGCATGAAATGTCAAACTCAGACTGAATTACGCGTCATACTAGAGCCTCATTCTTGTTAAATGTTACAATTTGCTGATTTAGTTGTGGTAATTTAGAGACTTTCATTTTAAAGGGATGATAGTTGGACAAAGTGAGCACAAAGATGTCCAGGGATAGTAAATTCTTCTCCTCCCTTTGCAGACAAAGACCTGCTGAAAACATCTGTGAGCTCAGTCTGGGGGTGTGAACTTCAGAAGATTGTAAAACTTATTTATGCCACCTGCCAGCAGCGACGCAGCTTAAAACTCCAGGAGCAAAAGGACTCCTGAAATCCATAACTCGAAATGAGAAAAAAAAATCTGTTTTAGTGATGTGAAGTCAGAAATAACTTGATTTTTTTTTTTAACGCTTTGAGACAAAACATCTGCAGAGGAAAACATCTAATGTGCCACTGTGAGGTATTTTAAACAGTTAGATGAGACCAAAACAACCAAACACAGGAACTGAAAATCGCTAATTTAATTCCTGTTTATAACACATTTAACCATCTACCGGTGCTAAGAACTGTTGTGTTAGATGTTTTTTTTCTTCTTATTTAGTATACTGCATAAAATATCCAGCAGGATTACTATGGTTTATTCATATAAAGTGATAGTTCATATCTTTTGAAGTTGCGTTCTCTGGAATCGTTATGAGCAAATATCTTACCTGTAGTAGATCGCTCTTTGAATGACTTCAGATTGGAGAAATATAGGTTAATTCTGATTTAAATGATGAGCTAACCCCATCTAACCCCACGTTTATGATTTACTCTAAAGGAGTAAACGTTTCAATCAAAGACAGGCAGCTTTTCAATAATAATTATTTCTCATCTGCAGCATTTTTTTAAGCATTTTCTCTCATCAGGAAAGCACTCATGCATCTCTCCTCAAAATAGAGCTCTAGTATGTTTGAACATGTTCAAAACTGCAAGTCTCTGTGACTCAAGTGAAGAAATTGAACGCATGAACTAACCATTAGCTCATTAAGCTGGTCAAAACCGAAGATCATTCTCCAAGCTGAGCTCAAAGAGTCATCTACAACAGGTAAGATAATAACTGTTCAGGACCTTTTCACGGGACTCCGCTTCAAAACATTTGAGCTCTCCTGCGTGTAAAGTGCAACCAGTCAGTGTCGTCTCAAAACTCACATGCATCACAAACACACAGGAAAATCTGGCATGCAGGCCGTGCAGTGTTGTGTTTGGAGTTAATGGTGGACTGGATTTGGACTCACTTCCTGGCTCGGTTCTGGACGGTCTGCTGCTGCTGCTGTTGCTGCTGCTGCTGCTGCTGGACCTGCTGGGACGGAGCAGGCCTCTTACGGCTGGGCTCCATTACTGGGGAGGGCAGGCCGGGCCGCACCGCCGGGCTCCCTCCGTACGGTGGGCCGGGGGGGCCCATGGGAGCTCCCTGGTGGGGCATCCTCGCTCCAGATGGCACGCCAGGACGCTGCAGAGGGTGAGGCAGAAAAAGAGCGCAGGGGGTTATGAGCATAGAAAATATTATTGTGTGAATGATTATGAAGCATTCACACTGTTGGGAGTCATTTTTCTTCTGTACGTTTTTCAGCAACTTTCCCGTTCCACAGTTTTTGAGCTATTTCAACAAATTATATATCAAAACATTCAGCTCTTTCAGGCGAAGGGTGCTATGACTTTTGGTATTGGTGCAACTTTAGCTTTTTGAAATATTTAGCCTTTTCTAAAATGAATTGAGCTCATTTTACATCCTTCAAATCTTTAGCTGTGTTTACAACCTTGTACCGTTCCTTTCACATTTTGTTCTGCTTCAGCTTCTTTCAGCTTCCTTGTGCAAATGTAAACTTTTTTCAGCTACTTTCAGCTGTTTTGTGCTCCTTTCAGATTCTTTCTGCTAACTGCAACATATTTTCTGCTACTTTTAACTTCTTTCAGCTTGTTATGCTCCTTTCAGTTTGTTTACGCATTTCAGCTTTTTCTGCTATTTCAGCTACTATTTAGCTATTTTATGCTAATTTTAGCTTTTTCAGCTAATTCCACATTTTTTGCAGCCATTTCAACATTTTCAGTCTATGGTAATTCAGCAAAATTGTGCGCTCTCCGCTTCCTTCTGTTAATTTAAGCTTCTTTGTGCTTTTTAGCTATTTCGCAGCTGTTTTTGTGTGTGTGCTAATTTCAGCTTTTTCAGATAAATTCCACTTTTTGTGCTCATTTCTGCTTCTTTCGGCAAATGTTCTTTCTGCTTTTACTGATTGTTCTAAGTGTTCAATTAGTTTTTAGAAATATTTTTAGCTATTTTCAGCCGTTTTCACATAAATTCAAGTTTTTCGTGGTAACTTCTGCTACTTTCAGCTTAATTAACTTCTTTCTGCTAATTTCGGTTTGTTGTACGCCTTTCAGCTTATTTTGCTATTTTAGCTGTTTAAGCCAATTCCACATTTTTGGAGCTTATTTCAGCTCATTCCACTTCCTTCTGGCATTTTAAGCATCTTTCTACTATTTCAGCTACTTTTCAGCTATTTTTGTTGTTGCTAATTTCTGTTTTTTAAACTAATTTCTTATTTTTTGTGCTAATTTCTGCTTATTTAAACCTATTTCAGCAAATATGTGCTCCTCCTGCTTTCATCTGCTAACTTGTGCTGTTCTTCCAGCTAGATTTCAGCATGTTTTTAGCTAATTTCAGCTATTTGTCAGCAAGTTCTTAAGCAAAATTTGTGTGCGAGATTTTTTTCATCACCACATCTCTGACAGGTCAAAAATGTGTTTGGAATTTTTTTGTCTCCAAACCCTATGTGTCATTTTTCACCACTTTTATTGTCTGTCCAACAGATCTCACTTGTAAATGAGTCTTCAAGGCTCAGTGTCACTTATCTGTTTAAATAAAGCTTGAATGAAAAAAAGAAAGCTAAAAGTAGTATAAGAAACCGGAAACAGAGCCAGGACTTAGAAGCAAATTTCAGAGAAAAATGTTTTTGAAAGAATAGAGAGCTCTATGAATTTCAACTTAAACTGTTTATGAAGCTAAATATTTTGAAAAGTATAAAAGTTACAATAAGTGAAAGTCACATCACCCATCTCCTGAATGAGCCGATCACTTTGGTACATGAATACCTAAAATAGCAGAACGTGTGTAGAAATTATTAGATTGCAAATATACAAAAAAATAAAAGTGGAAACACTGACTCTGTATTCACATTATTGTTTATTTCACCACTTTGTCACAGACAGCTTGACATAAAACACAATTTTACCTTTTTAAAACATTAATTTACAAAAAATCAAGGCAACAACAACACGATTATAGGAATAAACTGTTTTTTTTTTGTGTGTGTGACATTTACACAAACAGCTGTTAGTTTAAAATTGTTGTCTATGAGCTGGCTGCTCAACCGCTTTTGAGTACTCCACATCCCCCCGCCCCCTCTCTGCATAATGTCTGCAAAAAACGTTGTAGCACGGCATTCTTAAAAACTCTTTAAAACAGAAGGCCCGGGAGGAGAAACATCCTTCAGCTGATCGTTTATTGAACCCTGATTAGAAATAAAAAGAAGCAGGAAGTGGTCGGAGCTGCTGTCACGACTTTCATTGATTTTCCTCTTATCTGGAAATGATGGATTTAGTTTTGTATCTTCCTGTCTTGCTAAAACAAAGACAGGTTTCTGATTAAAAAAACACTTTGTTTTCTTCAGATAACGAGATGATTAGAGGAAAAAACTTGAGTAGTTCTCGTATCTCACTTTGCTTGGACGTGTTGGGGGTGATCCGTAAGAGTAACAAGATGATGAATGACGGACAGCTTTCAGCTTCAATCAACACAAATGTCCTGATCTCTGATGAAAAATGTAACATTTTAATGGTGATTGTGTAATAATTTAGAGATCATAAGAAAAACTTCCAGGTTGAAAAAAATTTCTAGATCATAACGTTGTTAATATTTGGTATTATGACAAAACTCCATTATCTCAAAATAATGCCATAATGTACTTCTACGTATGTCCTGTCAGGTTGGCTGTACAGAGGTCATTCTTAACCCTCCTGCTGACCTTAGGTGAAAATTCATTCAACCTTTATTTATACAGGTTAGTTCCATTGAGCCTCGGGGACTCATTTACAAGAGAGACCTGAATTTAACAGAGTGATGACAACAGTGAACAGCAAAGACAACAATAGACAATCATAAATGATACGTACGGATGTATTTTTTAACAACTGAAAATAAAATGGTAATTAAAGGGATAATTAAAATGATCCATGAGATCTCCTTAAAAGTGAGGTCTCGAGTCATTTTGACCTAAAGGCAGCAGGAAAGAGATAAACGGTTAGGGTTTTTCAATTTATTTACAAAATTAGTTAAAAAAAAAAGTAAAAAAAAAAATAGATTTTTGAGAAGTGAATAATTAAGTTATTTTTCGTTATACAGTCTGTACAAAACAGCTTGGGTGGAGCAATAATATTTCTCCACAGTCATCCGTAAAACAGGCTGTGGTTCTGTCACGTTTAGCCAGCGCTGCTTAGGATCTGTTTATTATTCATATGAAAAATACTTCTAGATGTAATTTAAAATGTTCACTTGTTAGAAAGAAAATGTACATATTTTTATATTTCAAGTTTCAAGGCGAGGCGGAGAAGGATGACTTGCTGTGGCGACGCCTGAAGATGGAAAAAGCCGAAAGAAGAAGAAAGGATCACCAGCATATTTCTATGTTTCAGAGTTTATGAAAACCAGATGGGTTCCCACTTAAATAAACTGGTCCAGATGACACGATTTAACCTTTTTTGTTGTTATCTACCTAGATCAGGGGTCTGCAACCTTTACGATCAAAAGAGCCATTTCTGCCTTTTTTGTTCACTACATTAAACGTATCCGGAGCCACAATAACTGCTACAACTGGGATTTTCAACTGGTGGCCCATGGACCACTTTAAATTAGCTGAAGTGTACTTTTCTGGACAGTAGGGGTGATTTTATAAAACCAAATATCTCTAATGATTTTTAACATTTATTGATTATTTTTACATGTTGACAAAATAAAATGCAAGATTCTTGTAAAGAAGGAAAATCAATTTAGTTTTTAGCTCAATTTCTAAAAACTAAAACAAACCATTGTTACTATGTAATTTTTTTTTATATTGTAGAAAAATTAAGAATCTTACTTTGAAGAAATAAAGCGTAAATTGAAAGTGGGTATGTTTTAATCCGTGTAATGTTTCTAATATTCACATATTTGCAAAATAAATAAACAAAAATGCAGGAAAACTGCTACAACTTGCCTTTTTAGTTGTTATAACAACCAATAAAATTCAGTTTTATGTCAGTTTTGGTCAAAGCTTGAAAGAGCCGCTGAAGAGGGACCAAAGAGCCGCATGTGTCTCCAGAGCCGCAGGTTGCAGACCCCTGATCCAGAGCAACAATGGAATGGGTCAGACTGAAGCACCTTCATGTGTCAGAACGGTCAAAGTTCAGAACTAAACTAAAAATCTGTGGCGAGACTTGAAACCTGCTGCTCAGACTCTCTCCATCCAATCTGACTGAGCTTGAGCTGTTCTTCAACAAAGAATGGTCAAAAACTTTAGTCTCCAGATGTGCAAATCTGGATGGAAATGAACCCCAAAAGACTTTATGCAAAATGTGGTTTTACAACGTATTGACTCGGGGCTGAATAAAAAAAAAAAACACACCATACTAGAGCTAGTTGTGTAAAATCCCAGTAAAATACTTTGTGGTCGTAATGTGTCAAAAAGTGGAAAAGCTCAAGGGATATGAATACGTTTTCAAAGCACTTTACTTATTTTAATCTAAAGATTTATTTTAAACCACAAATTCTAGAGTTGGGGAAAACAGCTCATGTGTTTCAAAAACCTGGACAACACAATCGACACATTTGTTACCTAAACATGATTTTTTTTTTACGAGTGTAAGAAGCATTTGTTCAAAGGGAAGTGTAGAATAAGAAAGAGCAAGAAGTCCTAAAAAGCCCCTAAAGTGCAGACACGACCTTTGACCCCTTCCATCTCTTCTTAAAGGAGCACATCTCATTAGCAATTAGGACGCATTAAGAATTGGAAATTTAACAGTGCTGCTTCCGTTCATCAGAAAGCAGTGGTTAGTGCATAAACGGAAGGTTTGAAATGGAAATCCTGTTGAGGTTCACGTTTACACCCTGACATCATCTGTCTCAACCAAATGCTTATAGTGAGGGTATTTTAATTCAATTTAGTTTATTTATATAACACCAAGTCACAACTGAAGTCATCTCAGGGCACCGAACAGAAACATTCACTAACATTAGAATGACAATTAGTGCAGTGCAGTGCAGCTACAGCGTGCGCTCTCAGGACATTATTACCTGCAGTGTTCCGTCAGTGAAATCTGAGCTTGGCAAAAGG
>JAVCKU010000078.1:9294289-9309491 GCA_032273985.1 Hypsolebias coamazonicus
ATCTTTCCAGGGATCAGGCCTGGCACAGCAGTCAAAGACCTTTCCTTGAAGGAAATAATGTCACCAAATGTCCTCCATAATATTTACCAATAAGGCAAATTTAAAGCAAAGAACAAAATATAAATGTACATTTAAATTTAACTTCTTCTCACCAGCCATGAACGTTAGCCTCTAGCTATTTTTAAACTAATAGTGTACATAACGCTTATCTCATCTGAGACCCGACCCCGTCATTCTCCTCTCTAATAACAGCCCTCACTTCAAATCTACATACTGGATTCTTTAATTTTATCCTAAACCGCTCAGCCTCTAGAACAGGGGTCTGCAACCTTTACAATCAAAAGAGCCATTTCTGCCCCTTTGTTCACTAAACGTGTCCGGAGCCACAACACCTGGGATTCTCAACTGGTGGACCACAGACCACTTTACGTTTGTTGGAGGACAATTTTTTGACCAGTAGGGTAGTTTTCTGGCCATTGTAAAGCTGAAAATATCTAATGATTTGTTGATATTTTTACATTTTAAAACAAAAAAAAGACAAGCTTATTGAAAAGAAGAAAAAATAATGTTCGTTCCCTATTTAAAAAAGAATAAAACAATGAACTATGTAAGTCTAGTTAGATTATTTTAATTGTGGAAAAATTAAATATCCTACTTTGAATAAATAAAGTTAAAGTATGTTTTACTCCTATTAGTTCTGGTACTCACACATTTGCAAAGGAAATGACAGGAAAAACTGCTAAAACTAGCACTTTTCGTTGTTATAAGAACAAATAAAATTCAGTTTCAAGTTAGTTTTGATCAAATCTTGAAAGAGCCACTGTTGAGGGACCAAAGAGCTGCATGTGGCTCCAGAGCCGCAGGTTGCAGACCCCTGCTCTAGAAGATCAAGTTCAGTCAAACTAAACTCTGCAAACAGCATCGTCTGGCACTATTTTGTAAAAAATAATAATAATAATTGAGTGTTATATTTCTTTTTCAGTACACATGAGGAAAGTAGGTCTGTATTTGTATCAATATAATGAGTCAATGCTGTTATATTAGATGATAAAATACACAATAAGGACACCCAGGCAGTTCATCTGCTGACCTGCCTCTCCTGGGAGCTCAATGCAATTATTTACCCAGAAAAAAAAAAAAAAAGATAGAGCAAAGCCTGTGCAGCTCAGTTCGAGAAAAAGAACATCTAGTTTATTCAACATAATTTCACTTCTAACCAGACAACCCTACCAGAGGGAAGAAATGCAATGTGAATGCTTTTCACATGGGCATGAAAAGTTTTAATTTGAAACAGAGCGACTGATCGTTTTCCAGGATGTGTCGTAAATATCACCAACGAGCAAAAACAGTCAAGTCCCGTCAGCTAGTGGAGCTTCATATGGATGTGCTGCATGTTTTTACCAAGCTGACCACTCGCTGGGGGTTTTTTTTTTTTCTTTACCTGAAAGCTCTGAAAGTGCCAAATGGTCTTCTTGATTTATTTTTATTTCAAAAGTTCATTAACCAGGTTGTCAAAAAGACATAAAAGTGGAGCAGTGCATACAATAATCTATTTTTTTTTTTTTTTTGGCAGCTGATGTCCTCTAGTTTCACCCACACCTTTATTCTCCGTGCACGCCTAACTGCCAACACTTCCCATGGATCATGAGTTGTTTTTATCCAAAGGGTCAAAATGATCCTCATGTGAGAATTTGTCTGTTTTCTGAGCAGGTCCTTCTCTGGTGGGGGCTTTAAAGAAGGACTGGGCATCTCCGACCAGCATCGCTCTGTCCTGGCAGCAGCCAGAAGAAACCACACTTCCTGTCCTCGAATATGAGGTCAAATATCACGAGAAGGTAAATGAATGTGCCACACATGACTATAATGGCATCTGGTGTCTATTTATTAAATATATATTTAAGAGTATTATTAATGTTTATGATGAATTGCAAATGTATGCACACGTTTACCTTAAAATGTTTCTTTCTGCTTATGCTAAATCAAGTAAAAGATTAAATTGCTTCCAAGTGACACTAACATCAAAGATAAAATGTTTATCTCAGTATATCTAAAAGAAAATCATAAATTAATCTTGTTTTGAAGTAAAGAGGCGATCTACATAATAATAGATCCCAAACAAATTTGAACTAAAACATACATTTCAGTTTTGTCTGTTTTTTTTATTTTTATTTTTATTTTGTAAAAGTATGCTTTTATAAATATCACTAGAAAGCTCTTACATGCAAATAGGACTGTACAAAATGTTTATTTCTATTTTAACCCATTAATCAGCTGATGAGCTTTTCCTAGCAAATGCTCAGTATTTTGAAAATGTTAAAGTTTATAAAACATTTCAAAGTATTTTTTTCTGTTTTTTCTTTTTTTTTTTGTTTGTTTTGTTTTTTTTTTGCATTGGTTTACAGTGAAACTGATGAGGGAAAATAGGCGTTTTACTAAAAATACATTCAAGAAAGTGTAAACAGTTCACCAATCTGCATTACAGCTTCACATATAAGGTGGTACCTTACTGGGCCATGACTGCTGGTAACTAATCGACCAAGTCTGGTGAAATGGTGGAAAAAAACAATCCTTTGGGACACAAAGAAGTCAACATAGTATATTTAATTTTGTTGTATTTGCAGATGATACAACTACAGTATTTTTTGTTCTGGGGAGGATTTAAAGCAGCTATTGGAGGTTGTCGGAGAAGAAAGAGACAAACATAAATGTTGGTTTGATAGAAACAGAAATGTAAAAATTGATACAAATGTTAAACTGAAGATAAATAATGTATTAACTGATAGTGTTTAAGTTTCTGGGTGTCATTTTGGACTACAAGTTTTGTTGGAAAGTCCTTATTAAACAATTGTGTACTTTGTAAAAAGATGGCTAAAACCATAAGGAAAAGGGGAAAACCAAGACTGAACATCTTTTATCAGGTCTCTCTTATAAATGAGTCCCCGAGGCTCAATGGGATTAACCTATATAAATAAATGTTGAAGGAAAAAAAATAAATAAATCTTTGCACAATCTTTATTACACCCTGTTACTGAGTTTGGGGTAATACAAACAAAAGTTCTCTACAAAACATATGAACAATTCAAAAAAAGAACAATAAGAACGATACACAATGTTTGGTATTGTGAACACACCAATCAACTTTTTTTAGCTCACAGCTTATGAAATGTATGGATTTGGTACAATTTAAAACTGCACAGGTGATGTTCAAAGCTAAAAATAATATACTTCCAAAGAATATTCAAAATGTATTTAAGAATAGAGAGGGAAGGCATGAACTGAGAGGAAAATTCACCACTTTGTCATCTCCCCTCCACTGCAGAATGTCTCCGTCACCATGTGCTTATGTGCGGGTTGTTTTTTTCAATTTCAGGCTGCCTTTCTTCGGCCAAGGAATGAGTCTGTTAGGATTTTTTTTTTGCCTCCAAATCCTATACACGGTGTCGTTTTCATTATTTTTGTCCGTCCAAACATGTCTCACTTGTAACTGAGTCTTTGAGGCTCAATGTGATGTATCTGTATAACTAAAGGTTGAATGAATGAATGAATATGTAATTTAAAGCAGCCCTGTGTTCGCAGTGCTCTTAAACGCATGAGCATATCAGTTCATGGAGTGATTTTGTAGAATGACTTAGATAAAGACATTATAAGCAAAGTAAAACTTTTGCACAATTCAAGATAAAATACAAGGATTACAAAATGAACATGTAAAAAAAGAAACAAAATTATGTTATTCCAATGTTAATTTGTTAGTCCGTGTGTTTGCATATTAAACTTGGATCTGTAGGTGATGTTGAGTAAATTTGTATCTGCAGGTATATTGTAGGTGCACGTAGTTATGCATGCATGTCTGTGTGTATACAGTATGCTGCAAATATCCATGCATGTATGGGTATTTATGTATTGAATTCAGAATTTGCATGTAAACTTGGGAAAAGAACTGGATAAGCTTTTGCTTCTTCTTGCTGCCTTTTCAAACATTTTTGTTTAGTTTACAGAATATTTTCGTGGAAATATTTGCCTTTTTATTCATGTTTTTTTGTTTAGATTTTTGTTTTATTTATATTTTAACTGTTCAAAATGAAATAAAGAAGAAAAAAACTGTTTGAAGAAGAAACCTAAGTGTAAAACACTAAAGTGAATTCATCGTGTTTGAGCTGCTTTCATGGAAGGAAGCAGAACATTTTACTCTGAAAGGAAATGATTTAAAACATCAACAAAATAATATACTTGACTGTTTATACAGAAGCATACTAAAAGGTTTTATTTGTACAAACGGCATCAAAATTTTGCTCAAAAATATGCGATAAGAAGTGAATGCTAAAATTTTGAGCATAGCCTTCAAAGTTCATGGGTATAAATCATCTTTAACATCAAGGGAAGAAGAATTTACAACTTTTCATAAGAGGAATCAGTCAAAATCCCTCAAACAAGAAATAAGCCTTTTAACTCACTTCAAACCATTTGTGTTTTTAGATACTGGAACTACAAGGTGTTCAGACTGGGAGGAAAAAAATATTTCATGCTTTGGATTTTAATAAAGTGTATCGTTTTACTGTCTTTAAATAAAGCCGTCTTTTACTCTGCTGTTCACAGCAACAAGTTTTAGACAGAACAGCTGGCCGTGTGTCTGTGTTAAAACGGTGATAAAATGATCTGTTCTCCGTCATTTGTGTTCCCAAACGGATCACTCGAACGTAGCTAGAAGGCAGTTCTTGTCACCGTTTGTGCCGTCGACATCTGCTGTTGTGCAGCAGCGAGTGTGACACTAATTTAACTGAATTAGCCGAATTGTTTACTGCAACTTTGATGAAGGTAAATTTAGTTTGTAAAAGGGTTTAATTTTGTTTTCAAATGATTAATCCGATTAAGATAAAATATCCCTGACAAGACTGTCTGCATCTTTTGGTTTAAACTCTTTATTTTTAACTCTAAAATTATTTTGGCTTCCACTCCAGTTCCTCCCCCAGGATCAGGAGCAGCTGAGCTACTCATCAACACACACCAAAGCACCCAGTGTGATCGTGTCGGGTTTAAAACCAGCAACCTGGTATGTGTTCAGTGTGCGCACCCGGACTGCAGGCGGATACAGCTCCTACTCGCCAAAATATGAATACCAAACAACCGGAGACTGTGAGTACAGCTTTAGGTTTTATTGTTGCAAATCATTGTCATCATGTGATTAGTTCACACAATGTGCATTTGGTTTATGTTTTTAGGTGATGCATTTACACTGAAAATGTCCGTTTTCATTTCAATCTGAGCTTCAAAGTGTTCTACTTTCTTCCAAGTTAGTCAGAGCTGTGAAATGTTTGCTTCAAGCAATGGTTTGGAGTCAAATGCAGTTCTTGTAGCCTCGAGGGCCACCCGGGGCCGCCTGCATCAAGGGCACATCGGCTCATAATAAGCCTTGATGATGGTGGTGGAGAAACTATCAACACAGTCTTCTATTGCAGGAGTCATGGGGGAAAAAAAAGGCAGCACAACAAATACTGTTGGGTTAGAGCAAAGTGAAGCTATTCAATGTAGTATTTTATATTTGTGTTCATTTTAACAGCTAGTAAGACACTAAGAGAGCTGAAGTAGGTGGATCGGCATCAGAAACCCAATCACAGTCAATGAAAAAAAAAAAAAAAATTTAAAAAGCAAACACACAAGTTAATCTTAGCTGCTACACCCTTGAAGCATGAGTAGATACAGCCATAAGCCTACTACATTCTGTTTATCACTGAATTAACACACTGCAACCTTTTATACAGACATAAAAGTTTGAACCTTTTCTGCTGTTGCTGAAACTCTTTGCACTAAATAGGAAACAAAGAAAAAAGTTCAATCCAGTGAGTGGGTTCATTTGAAATAATTTACATTTATGTCACCTTGTCTCTTTAATGTTGCATTAAAGGGATTACAGTTAACCTGTAATTTTAATAAGGCCTTCAAACATTATATCAGATCTAAGTGGGAATGAGCAGAAAGCAACAGACATGCAGGTTGATGAGTAGGATGTACAGACACACGTTTTTCATGATTAGATGACAAGGAAGTCTTTTATAGTTTAGAGGTA
Source organism: Hypsolebias coamazonicus (assembly GCA_032273985.1). NCBI lineage: Eukaryota > Metazoa > Chordata > Actinopteri > Cyprinodontiformes > Rivulidae > Hypsolebias > Hypsolebias coamazonicus. The sequence continues at coordinate 9,300,351 of JAVCKU010000078.1, forward strand.
TCTATTTAATGGAAACATGTTCTTATTTAAAACAGTTTGTAGGAACAAACATGAGAAACTGCATTTTCTGTGAAGATGCAACATGAAAGCTTTTTGCCGAAAAAGTAGCTGAAAAACAGCTGAAATTAGCTTCTGAAATGTAGCTGAAATGGACAAACAAGCCTAGATTAGCAGAAGACAGCAGAAAGTACATATATTGGCTGAATTAGGTGTAAATAAGTAGAATTTGACTAAAAGATTAGGAAATTAGCTAAGAAACAGCTGAAATTTGCAACATAATTTGTTGAAAAGTAGCCATAAAGACAAAAAGAAGCTTATACTACCTAACGGAAGTGGAAAGAACTGAAATGAGCTAAATAAAATATGGAATTAGCTGAAACAGCTAAAATTAGCATCAAAGGAGCTAAATAGTAGCTGAAAGAGCAGAAAAGGCTGAAACTAGCAGGAAAAAGCTGAAAGGAACATAAGCTGAAATTGGCATAAAGAAGTGAATTGGTCTGAAAGAAGTGAAATTAACATGAAAAACTTGAATGTATCTGAAAACAGCTGAAATTAGCTGAAAAATGCAAAAAAAAAAATAGCTGAAATTTTTGAACAAGCTTAGAATAGCAGAATAAAGCAGAAAGAATGTTTGCATAATCAAACTAAAAGAAGCAGAAATGCGCACAAAGAGGTGGATATTATCTGAATAAAATCTAAAATTAGCACCAAAAAGGCTGAAAAGTAGCTTAAAAAACAGCAAGAAGCTTAAATTACCATAAAGAAGTGGATAAAGCATATTTTTGCTGAATTAGGCTGCAAAAAAGTAAAAATGAGTGCAAAAAATGTGGAACTAGCCCAAAAAAAAGCTAAAATTAGTAGCTGAAATAGACTGAAACTTGCATAAATAAGCTGAAAGGAGCATAACAAGCTGAAATCAGCAGAAAGAAGTTAGAAGAAGCACAAAAATGATGTAGTTAGCAGAAAGAACTGAAATAAGCATAAACCAGCTGAAAAAAAACAACTGCTGAAATTTGCTAAAAATAGCAGAATTTATTTTTTTATTTTTTTTCACAAGGAAGCTGAAAGAAGCTGAAGCAGAACAAAATGAAAGGAGCAGTGAAAGGTTTTAAACACATCTAAAGATATGAAGGATGCAAAATGAGCTCAGTTCATTTTCTATGTGGGGAAAAAAAATGACAGAAAAGGCAAAAAATTTCAAAAAGCTAAAGTTGCACCAATACCACAAGTCATAGTAGGAACGAGCTGAACGTTTTGAGAAATGATTTGTTGAAATCGCACAAAAATTGTGGGACGAGAAAGATGCCGAAAAACATATGAAAGAAAAATGGATCACAATAGTGTGACTGCTTCATAAACATTCACACAGTAATGTCAGATATACAGTCTTGCAGTCTTATCGATGCACCTCATAACAAACCCTAAACTACTGTCAGCTGATCACTGAGTCTCTGTGTGTGGAGAAATGTACTGTCTGACCTCAGCTGCATTTAGTACTGTTACTTTCTCTCATTTTCCCCATGTTCTGCTTGGAGAGCTAAAGGGCCTCTCCTGCTGCAGGAAAAAAAGGGATGTGCATTTGTTTCCTGCCAATGAAAACGGCTCCCCACCCTTCCTGCTTTGAGTCATGCCACATAGACTCAATCGCGAGGCAGACAGAATGACTCGACAAACAAACAAAATGGTTTGTCTTTTTTTTTTTAAGCATCCATCTTTCAAACAAGAGGTTTACTCCTGGGAACATTTACATCAACATACACTCATACCTTTTTTGTGTTGACGTGTTGTAGCCTATAAAGAATAGAAACTACAATTCAGCACAGAAAGTGTGGCTGTAGATCCCCTTTAGTGCGTTTGAATCATAGGGAAGTGCTTTGATGATCGTGCCTTTTCCTGTTTTCTTCTTCTAGGAAATGATAGTTATTCAGAGAAGTTTTGTGTCTGCGCTGCTGATTCAAAGGATGAAATCTGCCACAGTGGCACATCTGAGCTCCAGAGAGCTGCTGACCAGCTGCTCCTCAGTCTCCAGAGGGGAGTAATGTTGAACTGACACGTGAAGTTGTCAGATCACATCTCCCTGGTAACCTTGTCCACAAAAGGGATGACAAATGTCATGGAGGGAGAGGGGAGTGAAAAAGAAAACCCCTTCCTGGAGAACCAGAACGTGCTTTTTTCTTTTTAGTTCCTCGGCTGTCAGCGGAGGGCAGTTGGTGTCATTAAACGGAGGCCTGCTGACCTGACAGGGGACAGTGACGAGCTTGGATGCTTCCTGCTTCCTGTCAAAGAAACGGATGCAGGGGAAGCAGCAGGTCTGCCGAGGGAGGATAAGGGACAGGGCAGGAAGCATGGAACTGAGAAAAACCCCTAGTTGGACGTGCCCAGTCAACTTCAGCAACCAGTTTCCTCTCTGAAGCTTTGACCTCCCGGGTATGACTGTGTGTGTTAATGTGGCGTTCAGGAACCAGGAAGTTGAATCCTATAACCTTGTTGGTCAGTTTGGTCATGCTCTGGGTGTTGGTCATGTTTGTGGGTTATTTTTGGTGTACCTAAGCAACAATAATTAAATGCCAAGCATGCACATTATCCACCACCTTTCATGCCAGAGATTTAAAGTAAGAATATCTTATGTTGAGAAATCATGGTGTTGCAGTCAATTTTATCAAACCTGGAAAATACTGTATTTTTCATACTATAAGGCGCACTTAAAATCCGTTAATATTCTCAAAAATAGACAGTGAGCCTTATAATCCAGTGCGCCTCATGTATTACGGTAGTTCAGGTTGTGCTTACTGACCTGGAAGCAATTTTATGTGCTACACAGCGCTCAAAATTTTTCAAAATGAATTTGTTTCGCTTAATGTGCCTTATAATCCGGTGCACCGTATGTATGAAAACAGACCCATTCATTGAAATTGTGCCTTATGATCTAAAAAATATGGTAACTCTAGGATGTCATGCTCAGACTATGTGTTGTGATCGACTTGGGCTGGTTACCACATCAGATTTTAGATAAATATCTGTAAAACTGATTGAAATATAGCCACTTCTGTTTCCTAAGATCACATGGATGCAGTGGCCATCTTGAATAGGGTTGGCTTCAAATGACTAGTTGTTGGGTTAACCAGTGGTTATTTCCTGAAAGTTTCATTGACATTTGTTCAGTTTGTCTGGAAATATTTTGCTAACGCACAGATGAACTTATTAACAAACACTGGGACATGTCATTACTGCCCAACTTTTGCTTTACAGCTGCAGACAATAATAATCAAAAATGGTGGATTTGTTTGTATAGATTGCTTTTTTGGTCTTTACTTTGGGATATTTTAAAAAAAAAGTTGGTAAAAGATAAACTGTGTTGTATGTTTGCCATTTCCTGTTTGCATACACATTTCTTTTTTGGACTGGGAGTAGGACTGCTGTCTAGAAAATATTTGTCAGGAAATAACATATTTTCACACTAAACATGCAGTCTGTATATTCATCACTTGCAGTATGTTGGGAAGACGAGCAGCCACAGATGTTTTGGCATCACAGTTCCTGGTAATTCCCCTGATCGGAGTTTAAGCTCTTCATTGGCTGCTGGGAGATTAAAAACAATCTTTTGACTGTATTCAATATTAGTCGGCTCTTTGGAGAGCAGAGCTTGAATGCATTCCTGTCTGTTGCTGAGCGCTCATGTGCCAAGAAAGCACTTTTCATAGCTTTTTATTCATTATTTAATCAACAAAAGCACAGCAACAACAGCTCTTACTAACCATCTATAACTAACTAACTGGGACACTATGTACATAGTTTTGTCCCACCTCATGTACCACATGTGGTGTGTATGACAAATAAATCACTCTGGCTCTGACTCTGACTGTACTAGTTAGTTACACTTAAAATGTGTCTGGATTATTAGAATATCTTATGTTATCAAATAATAGTGAACAGCTTTGCCACCCCGGTTATAAAAGTTACTGACAGGTTCAGATAGCAGAAAAATGGCTAAAATACACAAATATATTAAAACTTACGCTTCTCAAAACCTCTTTGTGAAACTGTACACCCAGGGTGGGGTTTGACACACTTAGAAGAGGCTCAAGAGGAAGCATGGGTTGTTAGTGACAGTGTCATCTTTATGGTGGTTTAGTTTTTCCAGTTCAGCATTACATGTCAAATATTTGCCCCTAATGGTTTAAAAATGAGTTGTATAAGGACACTTCTGGGAAATTATTTTGTTCTGTACAGGATATATTTCAGGAGAACTGAAGTATTTCTTTTTGTTCTGTTGTGTCATTACATTTAAATATTGGGCACTGTGTCCAAAATACAATATCAGAGGTCAGATAATAAAAACCATAAATTCAGTGTATCAGAAAATTAGAATATTGTGATAAAGTTCCATATTCAAAACTGATGCACATGCGCAGCTGACTCCTAGACATTCATTCAACAGGTTAATCCCATTGAGTCTTGGGGACTCATTTACGAGAGACCTGGTTTTAACTAAGAGTGATGACAGCAATGGACAACAAAGACAACACAATAGACAAATATAAAGGCTGCATAAAAATTGAGAATAACGAGTGAAAATAAAATGGTATTTAAAAGAAAATGTAAGACGATGTAGAAAACTAAAAACAGGAACATGTCTGCATTCGTTTTTCCCAGGAACTTAGCAGATGTTTAAAGCCACTTAGAGAGGTCAAGGTCGAGAACTTCAGATCTTTCTGCAAGATATTCCAGGAAACGAGCGGAGTAGGAGAAGGTCCTTTTGCCAAGTTCAGTCCTCACTGAGGGGACACTGCATGTAATAATGTCCTGAGAACGCACGCTGTAGCTGCACTCACACAGTGACAGGTAGGAGATGTATGAAGGCAACAGAACAAGAAGTGATTTAAAGATGAAAATGTACCAATGAGAGAGTGTGTGAAGTTAATGGACATGGACCACAAATGTCACATTCCCCAAGTCGAGCCACTCCTGAACCAGAGGTAACATCAAAAGCATCTTACCTGCTGAGGAGAAGAACTGGACTGTTACTCAATGGTCCAATGTCCTCCTTTCAGATGGAAGTAAATTTAGCATTTCATTTAGAAAACGAGGTCCCAGAGTCTGGAGGAAGAGTGCAGAGACCCAGAATCCACTTTGCTTGAAGTCCAATGTCTCCACAGTCAGTGATGATTTGGAGTGCCATGTCATCTGCTGGTGTTGGTCCACTGTGTTTTCTGAAGTCCTCAGGCCAGGTAAGATGCTTCCGACAATGTCGCTGGTTCAGGAATGACTTGATTTAAGAAATACGACATTTGAAGCTCATGTCTAGGATTTGTCTGAGCATGAGTTTTGAATATGGAACTTTATCACAGTATTCAAATTTTCTGAGACACTGAGTTTTGGGTTTTCATTATATGTAAGTTATAATCATCAAGGTTACAAGAAATAAAGGCTTGCAATATTTCACTCTGTGTAATGAATCTTTGTAATATGAGTTTCATTTTCTGAAGTGATTGACAAAAAAATTGAACTTTTTCACGATATTCAAATTGTTTTTAGATGTACCTGTAGTAAGACTTTTATTATGGTCTTTGTGGACCTTGTACATTATATTTAGAGTAATTGGTTACCTCAATAATGCTACTTTAGAGGGAATATATATAAATGTACACTTAGAACAGCAGTAAAATCCAGACTTCAATGACCTGTAGCACAGGTGTGTGTACTGATCTACAGTGAGTTCTAGGATTAAACCACACTGAATTACTGTTTTAAATATAAAACATAACATTTTATTTTAAAACTATAAGCTGAAACAAATAAATTAATCAGGTTAGTTGGCATGTTTTGTAAAAGTCTGCCTTGGCCAGTGAAAATTCTGATCAGTCCTTCTCTACAATATATTAGAGTACCTAATCATTTTTAAGAGCTCACGGTTCAAACAGCACCTTTATTTCAATTCAACCTTTATTTATACAGCTTAGTTGTTCCCACTGAGCCGTGAGGACTCATTTACAAGAGAGACCTGTTAAAAGAGAACACAAAAGGATCGGGGAAGGTTAAAAAAAAAAAAAATCATGTCTCACACTATGTTCTGGCCAGGGCACAGTGTGAAAGTTGCCAAAAATAGACATTGCAACATAAACAGTGACATACAATGACATCATAATACATTTATGTATGAGGAGGTCAACAAAGGTGGTGAGTTGTCTGTGGACACTGCCAGATTTTGTGGTCATCCTGCTAGGCCGTGCTTGTAGCCACCCCCAAGATTGAATCCTTCATGCAAGTGAGTTACAGAATCCTGGCCTGCGATTCTCTGAAATTGCTTCCAGCTTATGTCTTAGCTCACAAAGCATCTGAGTCTGGGTGCTTGAAGCATGGCACATTCTTTCACACATGGCAGACAGCCTCAGAATTGCCAGATTCGCTGCTGACATCTTCCGAATTTGCCGATAAGCCAGAAACCTGCTGATTCCAAAAAACAGAATCCCGCTATCATAAATCCAATTATGTATATGTCTTCCACGTCCTCAACAGACAATATGGACAGACACACCATCTTCCACTGGCTCCAGGAATCCATGGTGTATCATGAAGCGTATGTTCCTTCAGGACAAGAGGGCTCTCTTTTTCACCCTGTCGTCTTTTCGAGAAAATTTTTTTCAATTGCGTTGAGAGACCTGCTGAACAGATCCATGATTTTACAATTCAGAAGATACCATATGTAGAGAGAGGTTCTGAAAAAGACTCACAGGACAAGAGAGCAAATTATTGATTTTCTTTAAGGTTATCTGATTCAAGTACATTTGCAAAACACATTTTCAACAATTTAACGTTTAGATATTTTTCTAGAATGTAGGTATGGGGTATCAGACTGAACTGGGATAAATCCATTTTTAAATTTGTATTATTGTTTTTTTTCTTTCTTGATACCATTTGTTTTAAAAAAAGAAGCACATTTTCCTGTGGCTATTGAATTTAGTAAAACAATTATCTCTATTTCTGATGTATTTAATACCTTAGTTACTCATCATCTGTTCCCCAAACTCTACTAAAACCTTTCCACTTCTAGGTCTCTGTTTCCTTTAAGATGTGCATCATGAGTGTTTTACGACATCTAAACCTCTCATGATTAGTTAAACTCTTCTGATCAATTGGACTTTATGGTCTCTCAAGATAGGAGCTGTATTGATGCAGTCATGTGTTTGCAACTTGGTATTTGCAGTAGGGCTTTTATTTTGTAAGCTCATCAGCGTGTCTGATTTCCTGCCCAGCTGGTACGTTTACCTTAGAATAAAATGATTTCCTACTGCATTTTGTTATAAATGTGTTTGTCACAGAATGAACAGTCACTGTGGTGTTCAGTAGGAGCACTGGAATGAAATATTAATGATATAAAAACTGATTCAGGTTCTGATACATACTGATTCTGGATCTGCTTTTATGTATTAATCCTGAAGGTGTATTTGTAGTTGTTCTTATATTGTAAGAGCTAGATGTCTTTGAAAAATAGTCTGCTAATATCTATAATTTTTCACAGCGCTGATGTTTTTTTCACCTCTTGTTTATCATGTCATTCTAGTGGAGTAATTATATAGCTCATGTTCCCCTGAAAAGTTGAGTTTGATCTTAGCTACCATATTCCTGATCTCAACATTTAAAAGTTTCTCAGGACCACGACATGAAGTTTGGTAGATATGGGTGTGCTGTTTGCACATGCTCTGTGTTGTTTCTGTAACTTCTTACACAGATGGAAGAATATGTGACGTCTACACTAGATAAATTTAGGTGATGCTCACAGGCAAAGGCTTCTGTAAAGTCAGCCAATCAGAAAAAAGTGGGCTAACATGGCTTTTTTCAGCTGCAGAAAGGGCCAGTATGAGATAAAAATTAAGATCTTTGAGTGTGACTCACGCCAGGCCACTCTAGTAAAATAGAAATGAAAATGAGAATCCACTTTATCCTAAATAGATGCATCTTTGTTTCCAGGATTTTTACTTAGTTGAGTGACTTGTCGTCTGGCTGTAAACATGTACATATGTAAAAAAAGTAGGTATGAGTTGTCTTGAAAATAAATTGGATTAATTGATCATTTCAAATACTATACAGTAATATGAACTGTTTTTCTTTGAACATTTCAAATGAACAATGAGCATGCGTGGTTGTTATAAAAATAGTGATTTAGGTATTTAAAACCAGTCTATACTTTCATGATAAAAGCTCAGATGATTTGTAGTGGACATCAGAAAAATACTGATTGAACCTTTGGTGTTTTTGATTCTTTTAGTATGTTTTCATATATTTTTTAATGTTCTTATTACTGGTAGATTAATTTTCAGGATGGTAACATCATGCTAATATACCCATGTTTATGCTTTATTAATGTATTCATTTTCCTTCTATAGCAGCATAAGTGGTCATAAGTAATGAGCAATATGAGGAGGAGGCATTTGGCACCAAACTCTTTCCATCAGCAGGTGGCTCAAAGGCCTTGGCCCCTGACTGAAAGAGTCCTGCGGTACTAAACTGCTGGTGCCATAATTGAGGAATTGCCATATAAAAATGTCCAAGGAAGGCCAGGGATGGTTTAATTATGTTGTGAAATTTAATTAGACTTCTGTTTTGCATGTGCCTGTTTTCTACAAGGTGACCTTCATGTACACTGTAGTGTTTTTAATGTGTTCATTGTGTGCAAACATTTTATGGTTTCATTACTGTGCTTTGAATTAGTGGATATTCACACCAACAGAATAAATTATCCTGAAAATTATCAGTACAGACTCACATTTTAATGATTTAACAGAAACTGGTAATGCGGGCATTTGTTGTTTGTCTATAACGAGCTTTCTAATTATCTTAGCTTTTCCTACAGGTGATGATAGGTTATAGATGTTCTGCAGAATTATGGCATTGAATCTGCGTACATTTTCAGGCAATTGTTTTTCAGGTTATTAAGTTTGGTGCGGATTTTAATAGCTGACAGCGTTGTTGTCACACTTTTCTCACTTAAACTTACCCGTCTTAAAATAAATACAGATCAGCTGGGGTTTATGGTCAGAAACTGAGGCAGGGTCATCTAAAGATTATTACTAGAATAAACACAAACACCGAATATATGCACTGAACAAAATATAAATGCAGCACTTTTGTTTTTGCTCCCAT
>JAVCKU010000078.1:9323038-9337358 GCA_032273985.1 Hypsolebias coamazonicus
TTTTTAAAATAAAATTTCAAAATAATTTTTTTTTTTTTTTTTTTTTTTTAATGGGAAATGCCGACGTAACTACGAAACGTCATAAGACGAGACCGTCGTAACCCGAGGACTACCTGTATATATTTTTCTTTTGTGATACTGATTGGCTTTGTTGGTATTTTCAGTGTTTTGAGATGTTTTACTTAAATTAACTGTGTTGATAAAAACATATTTTGGGGGTTGTTTTGTTTAGCTCCAAATTTAAACCTGCAAGTTTATTACTTCATGAGACTTGCAAAAGTTACCGTATTTTTCTGACTTTAAGGTGCACTTAAACTCCTTCTAATTTTTGTCAAAAATCAACAGTGAGTCCTTGAACCAATTTTATGTGGTTATTGTGAATGAGTTGAATAAAGTTTGACTTATCTGACTGTTTTGTTTCACTTAATGCTCCTTATGCATTAAAACAGACTTGTTCATTGATATTGCACCTTATAATCCGAAAAATATGATACAAACAAGACAACAAGAGTTGGGTTTGAAGAGTCAGCTGTAACATAAGTTATGAATCTTTAATTGCTGTTTTTTTTTTTTTTATATATAATTTTTTAATATATAATTTTTCCTTACAAGGAACTCTATTTCTATCTTTATGGGACATTTTCTGTAACGCCTGTTTGTTTTTCTTGGAGTTTTGTATCGTTTGACATGTTTGCCTCAGCTCTGACTGTCCTGGCACTTGGACAGGTTGAGCTCATTGACAAGATTCCTAATTTGATCAACGTACTGTAGTTACCCTCTACTTACTCCACATGCTTAAAAATGTCAAAATGAGCCTGACACCTTTTAGTGAATGTCACAGACGTGTGTTAAAATACTTCCAGAACTTGACACAACTCAAATTTTATTGCCAAAAAAAAAATCAAACAGTAAAATGAACTTTTATGATGCAATTTTGGTTTTATCATCTGATCTCCTTCCGCCCGGCGTCCGGTGCGAGCGGTTGATCAGCTGTGGTTTGCTCAGCTGCAGCTCCTCTGTTAGCATCTTAGCTATGTCTGCGGGGGTGCACGACTCCAGCGACTCAGGGACGCCTATGATCCTAATGTTGCTCCTTCTCATGTGCCCCTCCACGGCCTCGAACCTCCTCTTCAGCCCATCCACCTCGTTCTTCAGTTCTGTCACGGTACCGTGCAGAACTTCCACTTCATCAGACCAGTTGGAGAGACTGTCATTCGCTATCTTCACACTCATCCTCACCTGATCAGTTTCTGCTCTGAGGACCACGATGCTGTTAACGACCTCCACCCTCACCGCTCGGAGCTCGCCCTTGATAAAGTTAAAATCCTCTGCCAGGGCAGCCTTCATCTTCATCCTAATTATTGTCTGAACTTCAGTTTTTATTAAAGCCAGAATGTCTGACCTGTCGGTCTCTCTGGAGCTGATTTTCCTCTTCCAGAAGCACCGTGGTCCAAGGTTGTGTTGGGTCCAGTGGCCACAGAGCACGCAGCCGTCAATTTCTTAAATTTGGAGGCCATACCACAGCTCTCGATTCAATCCCGCGACAAAGCCGACTTCAGAAGAATCCAACACAGAGACGGCAAGAATATTCTTATAAAGTCAGTTTTAATCAGTGCCGACAGGAGCTCGACAAAAAAACGTGACTTATCTCGTCTGCTCCATCTTGAATCCCCTCAATTTTGGTTTTAAATAGAATTTTTTTAAATCTATCAAATTACTTTGATGCTTGTACTTCTTTGCCAACCTTTTCACTGTTTTTTTTTGTTTCGTTTTGTTTTTACTATATTTTAGGGATGTTGGCAATATTAATTTCCTATTCTTTTATTGATGCTTTCATATTTTAATTTAACATTACCCGGTAATTTAGTTTTTATTTGGTGAGGCTCAGATAATAACTGAGAGGCTTCCTCTTGTGATTTTTGTTTGCTGATTCAACACTGACTCCTCTGCATCTTTCAAAAAATAATAATAAAGTCTTAGAAAATAGTACAGAAGCTTTTAAAACAGATTTGCCGTAGTTTTTGCACAATTTCAGTAAATCTACCCAGCAGTTTCATACGTTATCTAGTTTTGCAGCCCACCTCCAGTTGCTTTTGATGCCAAACACAGGTTGTAGCACCCACATCACATCAGCGCTTCCTCTTCTCGTTGGCTTCTTCAGGTCAAGATTTGATTTTGAATTTCAAATATTTTCTCTAACAAACTACTGTATTTGAACTGCCATGTTCTCTGAGGATAAAATCAGCTGTGCGGTTCTGACCACTTGTTTCTCTTCTGCTGTTTGCTTTGTAAGAATTCATAAAACTTTGTCTACAAAGCTTCTTGCTGTTCATGAGGCAAAACATTAACTTTAAACCCTTTATGGCTTTCAAACGTTTCTCGCATAACTTCAGTTTTTGTAACGAGAAAATTTAATTTCTCATGTTAAACTGTATGTCACTTCATGTTTTAATAGATTATTTATCTCCGAAATGCAAATTTAGATTCACAGAATTGTGTGTGAAATGTGATAAACATCACGTTTAAGAAGATTTATGTTTTTGTTTATAATTCTGTTCAATCTGGCTATTAATGTTACGTTTGACCTACTTTCCTCATGTCGTGGGAGATTTGTATTATTTTTATTTTGAAGCATTTTGTTAATGTGTTAATGTTGCAGCCGATTAAAAAAAAACATCACAAACCAGACATTTCCTAAATCAACAGTCGTTAATGACGGATATATCAGCGTGGCTCTTGTTGTTGTGTGTGCTGCAGTCAGTGGTACAATCTGTTCATCCCACTTAACCTCGTTTCTCTCCGTTGTGTGCACTCTGCCTCTCGCACTCCCTCTCCATGTTACTCAGTCACCAGATTACCCGACGCTCTCACTCTCTCACCCTTTTTTTTTTTTCCTCCGCCCCACGCTGCTGGTGGAGGCGTGAGGAAAGGCAGGGCTCAGCGGGCTGCATTGTGCTCTGCAGCAGTGTGAATGTGGACGCTCATTCACACAAAAGGTCTCACATGTGGCGGCGCTCTCCAATAACACTGAACCCACTCAAGCTTTAGACAAAATGTGGCTAATCTTGTGTACAACAAGCTCTGTCAGGCAGACAAAAGGACTGCACATGTGACGCATGTTTACTCGTGCGTTAACTTGCATGCATCCACACAGGCCTGTCGCAATAGACTAAATCAATTAATCGCATGATAAATGAAAATTATCAACCTTGTTTTCATTTATCGGCTTTATCGTTTTTTTCGTGTCTCTCTTTCTGAAAACACTGGATGAGAAAAGGTTCAACTCCGGTGCTCTTCACTGACCCTTCCCTTTCTCGTTTCTCTTTAAAATCTGTTTAATGATCCAAAATCATGTTTTTGGGTCGTTAAAAGCAGCTAAGATGAGAAAGCTACGAGCTAAGCTAACAGGCCGGCTTCAGGGGAAAAAACCTCCGTCTTGTTGAAGCTCCAAAATTCACAGTTGAGATCTGTGCGTTCGTGTAAAAAGTTGTTTTTCTCTGCAAGAAAAGAAGCTGAGAACTTGTTTACTGATTTTTTTAAAAGCTTTGTGTGACAAATGATGTGCTAAAGAGCTCAAACCACACTGAGCATCCGCCATTTTGAGAACCAAAACACAGGAACAAGAGACAGTCCATGTCATATCAAGGGGCCTCCCTCCCATTTTTCTTAAAGAGACACACTGCTCCCTCCCTCACTATCCATCTTTCAGTTCAAACAGTCTTTTACTGCCATCCGGTGGTCCAAAAAAGATTCCATACTCAAAACAATCAACATTTCTTCTTAAACTTGTCAATAATTGCTAATTATTGTTAAATTTCAAACAATTTTATTATTTATTGCAATAATTTCTGAGACAATTAATCGCTCAGCAAAATTTGTTGTCGTGACAGGCCTACATCCACACATGAGGAGAAAACAAAAACTATATACAGGCACCAAACTTTGCTGGGTTAAAATTGGTCTTTATCTTAGCTGTGACTGTAAATCCGTGCGGATTGACTCGCTGTAGGATTAGCAGATTATCTTTTGTTTGTTTGGTGGGAGCGCTGTCTGAAGAAGTTTGTCCTGATTCCTCAGACACAGGCTCATAATGCACACTGACCAGCTCCTCCTTTTCCAGTCATTGCGTTGAAATTAGTTTAAACCAAGGCAGAGGGATGGGACATTTTGTTTGTGTTCGAAGCATCAACAAAGTGCTCAGCTGTACATCAAATGTTTCGTGAATCACAAGTACACTTAGATGTGACTACCATAATGCATTGTTCATATTATTCTTTGTCTGTGTAAATGTGCTGCTTATATATTTGTCCTTACATGCTACAAATCCTTTTACCATGCCCTGAATTTTACCCCCGATTGAACCCTGCTCCTCTCTTTGCAGTATCTGATCAAAGTAAATGAGATCAAGACCAAGAAAGGAGTAGACCTCCTGCAGAACCTGATTAAGTATTACCACGCACAGTGCAAGTAAGTACCACCATAATCTCACGAACCCAAATGTGCAACACTGCTTTGCCGTGAACTCACGAAGAAATTTTTCACAACGTGCCATAGAAAGAAAAGTGCTGCCTCTCCCCTCCTTTGCAGCAGTTTGTCAATTTTCTCCCGTATGATTCACAGATCTTGAGTTGCTCGGTTGCACAGCTCTCATAAATCTGCACAGGTCGTCATAAAGACAGGGTTTGGTGGGTAAATAAAGCGGGTGCTCCCCTCGCCAGAACCGCAGCTGTGACAGAATGACAGATTTTCTTCCAGCGTTGCTACGTCCTGTCACAACACTGGGACAAAACAATACACTTCCCCGCTAATCTCTTCATCCTGGGTCTTGACGGATAGAAAGGCTGCAGCTATGATGGATTAGAAACATTAGGGCACCGGATGGAGAGCTGAGGAAAGCGTGCAACTGCTCAAAGCTCGAGAAGAAAGAAAATTTGTGTTCTCAATAACAAAACTCGCAGATGCAAAACATTATCACGTGTTTGCCATTACTGGTGTTGATCAAGCGTGATTATTGGAACGTAGCTTCAAATTATCTTAGTTAAACTGGCTTTTGTGCATTGAGATGGAACGTGAGTTGACTATTAATCATCTGGGTACTTAAAGGTGTGTGCGGTTCCTCACTTCCTTATTTGCTTTGGAGAAATATTTGCTGCTTTTTGCTCAAAATGAGGGATATAGCCTTAGAATTAAATCTGTGGCAATCTAATGTTATGTACAAAGTATAATAATAATAAAAAAAATCCACGGAATGTTTTATTTTTGAAGCTTCCAGGAAGCAGCTTTTACACTGACAGCAAAAATTAATCCCCTTCTGATCTGACAAGTTTGTTTATAATGACATGAAAAGTCTAATTTTTGTGGTAATTTCATTTTAATCCCGCTGTAGCACACTGATTACAGTCAGACATTCCTAAGGTCAACTATTGTGTATAAAGCCCACCTGTACACAGAATCTGTTTCTTCCATCCCAATTGTCTCCACTACTGTTAGCAAGATGAAAAGCCTGTCAAAGGATGTCTGAGATGAGATGATATTCAGCACGAGGCTGGAATGGGCTGCAGGATTATCAGAAAAACGTCTGACTATTGGGGTCTGGAGCTCCATGCATGATCTAGCCTCATGGGGTGTAGATGACCATGAGAAAGGTGTGGGATCAGCCCCCAACTACACAGGAGGAACTTGCTGATGACCTGATGGCAGTAAAATTTTGAAAAAGAACCTTTTCTCAGCCAGATTCATACACGCGCTGTCGATGGGTCTTCTAGCATGACGATAACGAAGTCAACAAATGAGCCATTAAAGACGCATACTTAAGATCACGGAGATCTGTGAAGGAAGCAGAGTTTCGAGTTACAAGAATCAGCCAAGAAATCTAAAGGGTTTAGAGAGTTTTTGTAAAGAGGAGTGTGCCAAAATCCATCCTGAAACATGTGCAGACCTGGTGACAAACCACAAGAAATGGCTTACTGCTATGCTCACCAAGTTCACCAAGTACTACGTCATGTTTTACATGGGTATCAAAAACATCTTAACTCAGTGACTCACAAATTAATTCTTAACTTTTATGTAACTTTTTTTCAGGAGTTTTAGTTAATAGGTTTCTTTCCAGTAAAATAAACTAGAGCAGGGCTATTCAGCTAGATTGCTCAGAAGGCCACAGTGACTGAAAGCCAAGAGCTCAGGGGCCAGCGGTTATTCTCATTAAGTACGTTTGTTTTATGGTTTAAAGTCTAGTTTTAGTTCAAAATGAACCCATTGCACTAGAAACAATTTGTTGCTTTGTAAGTTTGCAAACTTAAAAAAATTAACTGGAGATAAAATTATGTCCCCCATCATCCTAATGCTATCAAAAGAGGGATATTTTATTTATTTATTTATATGACCTTCTGCACATAAACGCCGCTTAGAAAAGGCTTCAAAACCTTGGCTAAACCAAATGTAACAGTATCAGTATGAACTGTTGCTTTCTGCTGTTCAGAGTGCTCCTGGTCATTTATTTACATTTATTCCACACATACACCTGCTTACACCTCCTCCTCATCCTCGCCTTCAAAGCTTCATGTACTCTGCTGTTTTTTTTTTTTCTTTCTTAAAATTATGTAAAAATCTTCTACCTTTAGCCGCAACAATTTTCTTGCACATTTTCTAAATACTTGTGCTTTGTTGAAACGTCTGTCCGCTTTAATATATCTGACGTAGCTTCCAGAGGATAACGCTCCGCTCTCTCCTTATTGGTGTGGAGCTCAAGTTGATATTTAGTTTTTTGCTCTGGGGAACGCTAACACATCGTGGCACTTCTTATCCCACTAAAATCTTACAGGTAGTAGAGGTTACGACCTGATTCAGTCCTATATTGTTGTTGTAATATGTTCCTTAGCATGTACAACAAAAGTGACAAAAGGTACTGAAAGTGTTTTTTATTGTTACATGTGCATAATATCAAGGACGAACCCTCGTCTGTAAAAAAAAAAAACCAACTTAAACTGTACATTTTGACACTTAAGGAGAGCTAGGTAGCGTGGGAGGAGAGATATGGGCTCATCAATGCAGTGATTGAAAGAAAACGAGCCGAACACGATGCAGCCGAGAAAGTAATGAGAAGAGGAAGGGAGATGTTCGTTCCAAGAAGACAGAGGGAGGGAGAGAGGAGGAGGAGGTTATTAGTAGTGATTTGCTGCTGTAGAGCTTCATTGAGGTGTGTATTGCTGACAGGTCTATAATGGATTTTGGGATGTGCTAAGCGCCTCTGCAAATTGACCATAGGGCTGGCCAGATCTGAATTCATTCCCAAAAGCCAAAGGTACCAAAGTCGAGCTGAGCTGTGCATCAAACATAAACCAGTCCCGTTTCTTTTTGTGTGGTTGACCTTTAGAAAGGCCAACAGGATCGCACTGCAGCACATGTGACACTTCCTGTAAATGGCTGATCTGTGTTTGAATGTTGTAGTTCACGTGTGTCTTTTTCCTCAGTTTCTTCCAAGATGGCTTGAAGACAGCAGATAAGCTGAAGCAGTACATTGAGAAGCTGGCAGCTGACCTCTACAATGTAAGTACCTTTTCTCATTTATTTTTTTCTCCTCAATATGGTCTGATTTTTTTATTTATTTTTTTTACTTCTAACCCTACGTCAGTGTACACTTTGATAAAGTTCTCATTTTCAGGTAGTTGCTTTAATTTCACACCTCATCTTTGTCTTTACATTTGCTTTGGTTATTGTGTTGCATTATGCAATTGTAACCCAGGTGTTAAATCCTAAGTCAATGTCCCCATCTCCTCTTGGTCCGTTCTGCCTCGGCATTGGTTTCCACAGTTTAAGATCTCACAATACATCTAATGAAATGAGTAGATAATCTCATGAGAACAGCGATGAATGGTCATTCAGATAAAATTTCACTGTTTATTGTAAATATATTGTTGCAAATAATAAATGCACTGTACAGGTGCTGGCCATAAAATTAGAATATCTTGAAAAAGTTTATTTATTTCAGTAATTCCATTCAAAAATGAAACTTGTATATTATATTCATTCATTACACACAAGACTGATATAGTTCAAAAATGTTTATTTCTTTTAATGTTGATGATTATAACTGACAACTAATGAAAACCCCAAATTCAGTAGCTCAGAAAATTAGAATATTACTTAAGACCATTTAATAAAAATAAAAAAGGATTTTTAGAACTGTTGGCCAACTGAAAAGTATGAACATGAAAAGTATGAGCATGTACAGCACTCATTACTTAGTTGTTGCTCCTTTTGTCTGGATTACTGCAGCAATGCAGTGTGGCATGGAGTTGATCAGTCTGTGGAACTGCTCAGGTGTTATGAGACCAGGTTGCTCTGATAGTGACCTTCAGCTCTTCTGATTTGTTGGGTCTGGTGTATCGCATCTTCCTCTTCACAATACAGTACCCCATAGATTTTCTATGGGGTTAAGGTCAGGCGAGTTTGCTGGCCAATTAAGAACAGGGATACCGTGGTCCTTAAACCAGGTACTGGTAGCTTTGGCACTGTGTGCAGGTGCCAAGTCCTGTTGGAAAATGAAACCTGCATCTCCATAAAATTGGTCAGCAGCAGGAAGCAGGAAGTGCTCTAAAACTTCCTGGTAGATGGTTGCGTTGACCTTGGACCTCAGAAAACACAGTGGACCAACACCAGCAGACATGTCTAAAGTATTGTTCTCTGATAAAAGTAAATTTTTTATCAAAGGTCCCAGAGTCTGGAGGAAGAGAGGAGAGGCACAGAATACATGTTGCTTGAGGTCCAATGTCAAGTTTCCACAGTCAGTGATGCTTTGGGTGGCCATGTCATCTGCTGGTGTTGTTTAACATGTTTATTTTATTAAAATGTTACTTATTATTTTTGAAAAATACTTATTATTTTAACAATGTTAAAAGTTATTATTGTTAAAGTTAGTTTGGCTAGGTCACTCTTGTAAATTATATTTTTAATCTCAAGAGTGTTTCTCCTGGTAAAATAAAGGATTGATAATAATAATAATAATAACCATAGGGGAGGGGTTAGGTGGTTTAAATAAACAATTAGTCTTGAGACCAAAGATGGTATAAAACTATTGTATCTGAAGTGGTCCTTTCGTGTTATTCCTCTACCAAATTAATGTAACAGTTCAGGGTTCAAACCAGTTTATAAAGTCACATACCTCTTGTCTGGTAATCATCACATAAATGAATGGTTGCAGAATGGGTCCAACAACATTGCAGTGCACCCCTAAAAATATTAGCTCCTTAAACTAGATGTCATTGTTCTGACATCTGAATTTCAGCAAATAGTGATGCCAAATACTGGTAAAGACCTGTTTTTTATGGGTAAGTTTCAGATCTTGTTTTGTTTGAAACAGTTATGATATTTTGTTGGTAAAACTCCAATTTTAAGTTTGTTGGCAACAATTATTTTTAAAATTCAGTAGACAAAGCTACTGCTTAAGCCTGGTGGAAAAACTGAATAAGCCTCTTTTGCTTATTTCCTCACTTTTTATCAATTTTTTTATACATCTGTCGAAAGACACATATTAGTTTACATCCATACATCTGCAAACTGAGCCATAACTTTGATTTGTTCAAGATAATTTAATGAAATTTCATACACATATTCATCATCACTAGATGGAGTGCTGTATAATCATTTCATCTTCCGAGCTCTAAGATCAAGGTCACAAATCAAGGTCAAAATATGCACAAGGTATTTTCTTGTCAGGGCCATGGCTATAGATAGTTGTACAATAGTTTGTTGATGGGCATATAATGTGGCGTATGTGGGACTGTTGTTTTCAGTTCAGATAAAACCGATGGTGTAGCTCTGTCTATGCCACACTCCTTTTTAGGCATTGTCTTTTTTTTTCTGTCAACACATTTGAAACCTGCCAAAATCAGTCAGTACAGGGCACTGATTAGTCAGAACAACTGGTCTTTAGTTGCATGTGTGTAGTTAGAAACATGAAAAACAGGTCTTCATTATGATGGACATATTTTGTAAATCTGTTTCAAATTCAGCAAACTTGCAACATTAATCAGAGCCAGCTTTACTAAACAAATTATTTATTGGCATAATGTATAAACTGGGGCGGTGCATCACTTGTCAGTTGTTCATACGAATCTGGATATACTGCCAATGATCTGATTCACTAGCATCATTACGGTACAATAAAGTTCAACTCTTGGTCTTGATATGATTGAATTCAATGAGTTTATAGTCAGCATAGTGAGATTCAGTGTAATATAATAAAACAAAGCAAAGGAATGATGTCATTTATTGAGACTAATCATTTGCCCCATAATTTAAAAAGATGGATCACAAACGGGTCAGTATTTAAGATGACAAAACAGTTTCATTAAACTTTTTTCTCAAACCAACAATACACAAAAAATGGAGACCTCATGGAAAGTAAGCACACTGCCAGCAGCTGATGTGTTTACCACCCTTTCAGTAACTTACTAGCAAATGCCTTTTCTACATTATAATTAACAAAACGTAGGGTAACTTTTTCTTTCTAACGTAAGAACTAATCTGCCTGATCAGGGTTTAGTGTTTGTTGCTGTTTCTACCGATGCTGCTACAGTTCTAACCCTGGACAGCAGGTGTTCTTAATCAAAGTTCCAGGTAGGCCTGTCACGATAACAAATTTTGCTGGGCGATTAATTGTCTCAGAAATTATTGCGATAAACGATAATATTGTTTGAAAGTTGACAACAATGATTTAGTAATTGTCAATTTTAAGAAGAGATGTTGTTAATTTATTTTGCGTGGATTACCTTTTTTGACCACTGGATGGCAGTATAAGACTGAAGGATGAATAGTGAGGGAGCGAGCAGTGTGTCTCTTTATGAAAAATGAGAGGGAGGCCCCTTGACATGACATGGGCTTTCTCGGTTCTCAAAATGTCGGACATTCGGTGTGGTTTTAGCTCTTTAGCATAGAATTTTTCACACAAAGCTTTTAATTAAAAAAAAATCTGTAAACAAGTTCTCAGCTGCTTTGTGCAGAGAAAAACAACTTTTAACACTATTGGAATGGGTTTCAACTGTGAATTTTGGAGCTTCGACAAGACAGAGTTTTTTTCCCCCCCGAGGTCGGCCTGTTAGCTTAACTCGTAGCTTAGCTTCTCAGCTTAGCTGCTTTTAATGATCCAATAATGCAAGTTTGGACGGTTAAAACAGAGAAAAAAGAGCAAGGGAAAGGACAGTGAAGAGCACCAGAGTTGAGCCTTTTGTCATCCAGCATCCAGACACAAAGAAACGATAAAGCCGATAAATGAAAATGAGTTCGATAATTTTCATTTATCATGTGATTAATTGATTTGTTGTTTATTGTGACAGGCCTAGTTCAAGGTGACTTTATTGTCATTCACATCACATGCAATACATGAGGTGGAACAGAATTGTGTGCACAGGGATCCAGTTACACCCCAAAATAGCAAAAAGTATAAAGTACTGTATATTAAAAACAAACTTTATACAAGGATCTAAGATATACACTAAACAATAATAATGTAATATAATACAGTATATTAAACATCAGCCTGAACATGAGTCTGTTGAGAGCAGAAGGGTATGAATACAGCAGCTTACTGTTAGAAATCAGCAGCACAGATAAAGTCATATATCACCAATTAAAGTGTCATTACAGTGAATATCCTGGTTAGAAAGTCATGAGTCTAACAGCGTCAGGGTAGGAGCTGTTCCTCAGTCTAGTGGTTCGACACTTGATGCTCCTCAAACTTCTGCCTGAGGGGAGTGGGGCAAAAAGTGTGTGTGCTGGGTGAGTGGGGTCCTTCATGATGCAGGTGGCCCTTTTCCTGCATCTGGAGGTGTAGATGTGATGGTGGGGAGGCTGACTCCAACATCTTCTGTGCAGCCTTCACCACTCCAGATTTTACAGATTTAAAAAGAATATTCCAAGTGATGGAAATCGTTTTTTTAATGGGCCAGTAAACGCAGTGTTGGGAGGGTAGGACTCGCTGTGGCTCCAACAGATCTAAAATGTGACAAAACATATCTCCTCCATCACAACAATAAGCTGTTCATCAGTACGTACTTTTCACTGTTTAAGTCGCATCTTTTTGCATAAATTGACATGCCCTGCGACTTACAGCAAAGCGACGCATTTACGTTTTTTTCCCCATATTTATGACCCAATTTTTGGCTGCGATCCGATAATTTCATTCATTCTCACATGAAAAATATTTAACACTAACATTTTCAGCCACTAGAGGGCTCTCGACTAATATGGCAAGCCAAGTATCTCATTAATAGGTAAGAGTGGCTATTAATGGGACACTTGTCTTGCCATACAGAGACACCTTCGTCTTGCTCCAGAACTCCTGAAGAAAACGTCAAACCAGCTGCATTTCACCGCCCAGGAGACATGCAGCTGGTTTGACCAGTAAAGTGCATTCATTAAGGAAAAGTTCAGCTGAGACACACTTTTACTATAAAATCGAGCAAACAAATAATTGTTTTTAAGTGTTAATCTTGTTAAATTCTTGTCAGAGTCTTCCCGTGCATGCTCCCGTGGCTGTCATTTGGCAGCCGAACAATTTTTGGCACAACACCGGCCCACGTTTCCAGGTTGTCAGCAGTGACGCATAATAGATGTGATATACACGGCGAAGCAACACATATATATATATATTTTTTTCACTTTGACATATTTGGACTGATGCAACATATATGGCGGCGCTACATGTACGGCGGCATGTACGGTATTTATAAAGGTTTTTCAAGTTAGAGTATTTTTTTTTAAGTACAAAATGGATGCCGTAGTCCTTTTGTCCCACACTGGTTATCAAGTTTAGGCTTTCAGCCATCACTATCTTTAGCCCCTTTCTCAAAATGTTTGTTGTGTACCTGCGAGGAGCAGCCCTCATCAAGCTCCTCTGCTCATTCATAAAACACAATCATTGAGCTGCCGGCCTGTGCCGATGCAGGCTTTCATGAATGAAGCTGGCCTTGCAGAACCAAAGGAGTCATGATGGCTCAGTGCTGTTGACATTGAGTGCTTTGCAGAAAATGTACGTTGGACACCTCCCGTTCAAACTCACTCGCTTGGCAGCTCTACAGATAACGGCTAACCACCTGTGCCACCCTTGTCTTTGCATAAAGGTCACCACAAGAACTATTCGGCTTCTTTTGACCTCACTTGAAAGTTTTTTTTGTTTTGTTTGTTTCACTAAAATGCATTTTTATTTTTGACTTGTATTGAGAACACTTACACACACGCAGACTCATGCAGTGTAACAAGTTTCCTAAATGGTTGGCGATGAACCCGGTCGCTCTGTTATGATGAGGTTTTCATTTCAGTCCACAGTCCCTCTTTATGTTGACCTGCCTATAATAAAAATGTGTAGGAACATTGTCTAAAGTGCACTTCTTAGCTGTGCCATCATTAAGAGTTAGCAGCTGAGTGCATTTTAAATGTTTAATTTATTTAGTGGTATGATGCAACAGCTACTGGACTGCTCTAACGTTGGATAATGAAGTCCTTCCGTTGTGCAGTTGTTGGTTGTTTACATCACAACGTTTTACAGCAGATGTTTTATGGTTCAGCTTAATATAAAACCACAGAGAGAAGGTCAGCAATGTCAGCTACTCCGACCAGTCAGTGATAAATGTGATTAAAACCTGATCACAGCATTAAGATCAGATTTTTAGTTGTCCAGTTTTTTTTATAAACGCCCTTTCCGTCTTTATTTTGCTGAAACTTATTGCACTTCTTGGACTTTGAGACGCCTCCTAAACAGTAAAAAACTGTTGAATTCAACGCCGTTTTCATGTTTGTATGACTTCCATGACATCAACCATAACATCTCATTGTCTTTCAAATTGTCTTTAAGCTTGTAGCTCATCAAAAGTGCAATTTATCTGAAGTTTGAGGAGCAGCAGATCTTAAATTCAACTTTCCTTTACCCAGCATGGCTAGAGGCAACCAGCACGAAGCTTTAGGGCTGCACAGTGTCATGTTCCTGCCAACCCTGCACAGCCAGTGTGACCCTCAGCAGGCCAAGAAATGGCTGCCTCTGGCAGAGTCCCTGCAGGTTTTGGGCACATATGCCCAGACTGAGCTGGGCCACGGTCAGTCCCGATTCACAATGAAACTTATGAACTTTAGGCACTTACATGAAATGTTTTATTTAAAATGGCACAGAGTGGCATTCTGGATTTTTGAGGTTTTAGCCAACCGTACACGTCGTTCTAAACCCAAACCAACTTCATCAAGTCTGGACCAGAACCAGATTTGAATCAGTGGAGATCTCTTGTACATGTTTGACAGATCCACATCATGTAGAGCATCAAAAGTTGTTATT
>JAVCKU010000078.1:9493733-9506574 GCA_032273985.1 Hypsolebias coamazonicus
TAGACTAGTCACCCGCTTCCAACGATCCATTTAATGGACTGATAACATCTGAAGCTGCTCCTACTGTACAGCTGCCTATAGCGCTTGCAGTAACACAGCGCCGAGCTGCAGCCGTAGCCTGAACGCAACGTGACAGACGTAACGTCATTGTTACGCAATACGCAGCACGTTAACATCATATCTGTAAATTTCAGCTAAATCTCAGGTTTCGGTTCTTCCCTGCAAATGCGCCACGTAAAAAGCAGACGTTGAGGAGTAATTTATTTATTACATGTGGTCCCTAGGTAAACCTAATCCCATGCGAATTGGGCCTAAGTTGCTAGTTTAGATGATTTTTGCAGGTTTATCCACATTTCTGTACATTAAATGTGTTTTTAAACCTTAAAACGAGCCATCTATACCATGTTGATCATCTTTGCAAAGTATTTCAGAGGAAAAGAAATCGCTCGCGTGAAAACTTTTCAGGTTTTTTCGCTTTTTAGTTGTCGAGAGACTGAACGCTCCCACAAGCAGCACCTTGTAGAACGTTGTAAGGTTAAAAAAAAAAGTGTCACAACAGTTAAAGTATGTAGTGAAATATTTAGTGCATGCCAAGATCTGTTCATTCACTGTTCTGCTGATCTTTATGTTGATTTCTTCTAGAGACATTTAAAAGCTGCATACTTTTTGGCTCATACACAGGACACTCTCCAGTCGGGTGCAAATTCCATAGGTGAAGAGCAGACCGAGTTATCCACAAGAAAAATATAATAAAAAAAAGCAGGTGAGAGGTCACACCTGATCTGAGCCCTGCGGGTGGTGACTGCGAGACGTGATGTGTGAACCAGCTTCTCGCCTCCTGGTGTAAAACACAAACAATGCTGCCGGAGCTGCCCAGCCAGTGTGGGGGATTTAACGAGAGAGCAGAGAGCTGAATGGGAGAGCAGACCGCTGGCGCTGGCGAACAAACAGAGCAGTCACATCAAAAGGCAGAGGGCGTGGATGCTGATGATGAAGTCAGATTTTTCTCTGAAGTCAAACACTCTGGGTCACGGTGACAAAGAAAGTTATTGTGATGTAGATGAATTCCTGAAAACAGAGTCAAACAGAAAACATGATCTTAATAATTTAAAAAAAAAGAGTAAAAATAATCCCTAGGCGTCTTTTCTCAACACATTTATTGTCTTGATTATCTTCACTGTTTATACAACCGCCGTCCTTCACCTTTTTAAAGTCCTGCTCGACCCAGTAAATAATAAAAAAAGATATGTAAAGAGGATTTACATTAACTTTAAACAGGTTTACTGTGCTGTAAACCGTCGCTGCACGTTGTAAATACAAAAGATACCCGAAGGTGCTCGGCCACTTTGTTGCACAACAAAAAACTGGAACAAAGTCATTTTGTGTTTCAACTTATCTTTTCCAGGTTTATAGCTGGTTGCAGATGATAAAACGCTCACAACTTCAAGAACGTGCTTTTCCCTCCTCGCTTTCAAAAATAAATTAACGCCTACTATACGTTTGCAAGCCATATTATGAAACTTGTGCATTAACGTGCATTGATGTTGCACGGTGCTGGGAAGCTCAGTCATCCTTTACTGGCTGGGCATCCCCAGTTCATTCATTACCTGAAGTCCTGCAGCATTTCTGTGTGGGATGTGAAGCCTGACAGCACATTCCTGTACAGCAGAAAAAGGGAGTGGGAGTTGACAGAGGTTTATTTTAATGAGCTTTGTGTTTGATGAACCTCCTTTTTCCTCTTCCAGTTCCCAACATGAAAGGGAACGAAAGACGGAGTCAAAAAGCTTGACCTGGCACAGTATGGGGCTGCACGAGCAGCGAGTGATCAGGATGAGTGTTTCCAGTGAAAGCTGAAGTTTTAAAAAAAGGGAGAAAGGGTGAGACAAAGTGACACAAAGTGATGTCCGGACTAGTGAGCATGACTTGCCGCTCAGCTGACCACATCTGAAGGTATCTGGCTAACGGGACAGAAAGTGATGTTTGGATTACTTACACCTGCTAATGGGCCAGAGAATGAGCTAAAGGTGCCATGAAGTTGCATTACTTACTTTTAAATATGTTTTTAAAGATGTAACTTAAGTTTATCTTAAAAAGAAAATAAAAAACTAACCCCTTGACTAAAAAGTTTGCTTTTTGGGGGGGATTTTTAAGCCATTCTCAAATGGAAAACTTATGTTCATTTACAATTTTAGGGATTTTTTGCGGGGTTAATTCTTGGAAACTAAAGGTTGAATGAATTTTGCTTCTCTGCTAAACAGTGTTTATGTGTTTCAGTTTCTAAGTAGTCCCTCGCTACTTCGCGGTTCAACGTTCGTGGACTCTATTTGTGGACGTACAGTCCATAATATTGGACAAAATAATGTACAAGATGCACAGTTGTGGACTGAATATCCCTGTACTCATGTGGTTGTGAAAAAGTTAACAAAAAAAAAAATAATTCAGCCAGGCGCCGCCATTTTGTAGTTTTCTTTCATTCAGCCTCCACTCATAAGGACTACATTTCCCTCAAATCAACGCTGTGCTGCACTGTAGTGTCTCCGGCTGCTGTTTTCTGCTGAACTGTATTTTTTGCAAAGTGAAGTCATGACTTCTTAACCGACCTTTCAAGCGTAAAATTTAATTCACGTCACATGGAAAAAGTTGAAGAAAATTCAACTTTACAAACGTAAGCTTCAAAAGAAAGTGTAAACCATGTGAGGCCATGTTTCTTTACGAAACAGAGCATTGTGCTTAGTAACCTGGTCGCTTCCTGCGCTTTATATGTCAACTGGACATTAATCGTGTTATGGCTCCTAAACGTTCTGTGCGTTCAAAAGTTTCTGGCAGCAAACGATGCTGACGATTAAAGAGAATGGACGAACTTCAAGATGGCCGTACCTACGTGGACGTTGCCCGCCTTTATGGCATGATTGTGAAGATGGAAGGTGCACTGGTTGTGCGGATCAACAGTTGCATGGATACAAACACCATCTGGAAAAAGGTGAAACAACTTCACGATCGTCTTGCAGCAGCAGGAGGAAGCTGACTTGGCGATGTAATACAGGAGGGGAAGGACGAACTTGAAGCTGGACCTTCGACGAAGCCAAAGACCCTGGTTTCATCTCATCTTCATCACCTTCATCGTCATCACTGGACAGCTAATAATTCATCTTCTCTGGTGAGTTCCCGTTTAAAAATAATATATTTTTTAAAGGTTTAAGAGGTTAGAAAATTGTTAGGAACACTGCAAGAGTGTGGGATGGGTTTAAAACATATTTATATATAAATATTAAAATAAACTACTACTTGTACTACTATCTTTACTTCACAGTTCTTCCACTTATCGCGCGGCGGCTAGAAACCGAACCCCCACGATAAACGAGGGACTAACGTATGATTAACTTCTTAAACAAAGTAAATAAGTTTTTTTTTTCTCTGTGTGTGTTTTCTTCAACAGGAAGCCATAAAAACAGGTAGATAATTAACAAATTAAAATACTGAAACTGAAACTGAGAATTGTTTTATCGTTAATAATCCACTGCAGAACAAGAGTGCACGTGCATCAATTTTAGACGACGGTTCAAGCTTTACAGACTGCAACTGAAAATAAAACGTCGTTTCTCCTTTGTATCCGTTTTAAACACTTTATTCTTAGAAAAGTTTGGGTAATCATCTACAAAGACATAACCGGAGAGTTTTGAAGATTCAAGAGATGAGGAAGCCACAACTTGTTGACGTGTGCGGCGCACAAAGCCAGACACTTCCTTTGCCGTCTTGTTTAAAACACAACCAGTCAGACAGCAGGTGATTTTTAGCAACAAGAACTTTTGTACTTTTCATTAACAACAAGCAACATTTCTAAGATTAACTGGACGAGTCTGAGTCAGACAGGTGACTTCAAATTATGTAATCCAAAGCAGCTAAAATAACTGTCAAGACGACATCCAATAATTAATAAAGCATTATTTTCATGTGATCAGAAATTCATAATTCTGTTAATGATAAACAGCCCGCACAGACAGAGTAAGGAGTTTGTGTGTAAACGCTTTCACCTCCGGCAGCTGTAAGCAGGAGTACTGATGCAGAACACCCACAGGGTTTACAGTATAAACAGAATTCACTTGCACATTGGACACTTAAAAAGAAAAACACGAGCCCAGTTAAAATACTTCGATACTGAGAAATTTATTACTACACATTTAAAACATGTTCATCTTTAACAAGAGACAAAATGCACAAAATATGCACTTTATACTGTATGTATGAGGCTTTAGAAGTAACTGCAAGGTCTTATTTATCCATTTATAGAGCCTCACATCCTTGAAATGTATCGTGCATAAGTTCAGCTGTCATAATTGCACAGTATGTCGCAAAATATCAGTATGAGTTGTAAAAGTCAAATAAAAAGCCCCGCTGGCCCTTTAAGAGCCCCGCGACAGTTGTAACACTAGGTACTTCCCAAACACAACAAACCGCAGGGGCCCATTCAGGGTGTATCTGTGTCCTCTCAGAAAAAGAGAGAAGTAGGCACTATTAAAACCCATGCAAGTGTCATGTGAGAGTTTGTGCGCCCCTGAACCGATGCTGTAAAAACTGAATCCACCACCGACTGCTTCCCTCCTATTCTCAGCCGGGATACTCTGTCGTCTTGTTTATGCACCGGCTGTGGCGTTCAGGTTGCATGAGGTGTCTGCCACAGCAGCAACCTGCAAAACAAAAGACAAGAAGATGTCCTGATATGACTCTTGGCAAAGAAACTTTCATTTCATACGGCGAGTTAACAAGAACAACCTATTACGAAAGTGGTTGCTTCTTTCATTATGAGCTGAACGGTACCAGTAGGGCTCTTGGTGGGTAAGGATGGGGGAAAGATGCAATATGCAACATTTATTGCCCCAAAATTAAATACTCAATAGTATGCATGAGTACAAAAGGAGAATGAACTTAAAGCAAATCATCCAATCAGGATTGTACTTCATTCTTGATGATACATTTTGTTATTAAAACCAATCTTATGTAACATACAGTAAGGTTAAATTTTTTTTTAAAACAGACACAGGAAATAGTTCAATTTAGATAAAGCTCAAAAGTTTAGAATGGGCACCAGAGGGCATAAGTGATGGCATCATGAGTAGACGGACAGTGTTATCAGGCAGTTGTCAGAGCGTCCAACAGTCAGTGAAAACAGTGAGTGAGGATCACCAGACAAAGAAGATGCAAAATGCATTAGACAACTTTAAATCACTCAAAGTTTGGCAGGGGTCACAATGTAGGTTTGCATGAAGCCAGATGGCCGTATTGTAATTACCCAGCATGCAAAGCGTACACACGCCACAGGGGCCCAGTGTTGCAATCATCATCAAGTTTTCAGTCACACAAGACAGCTGCTGATTGGCCCAATTTGTAGAGCATGATGTGAAGATCCTGCCCACTTTGCACTCTTTGCTATGATGATCCCACACCTTGTTACAATGGAGACTCACCTACACCTGAGAACATACACCTGCTGATCTCATGCTGCTGATCATTTCATGCTGCTGTATTCATTCATTCGTACTCATCCACCCACAGAGACTCATGTTCGTGTCACTGTTGTTCAGCGTATTGTTTCGCACTGTTAGTGATTAGCCTCTTAGATCTTTTAGCGCAGTGGTTCTATTTTCCTCAAAGACCCTCCCTTCTTTCTTCCTAGCCAATCTGAGACAACCCAAAGTCTTGATGGACATCAAGTCTGTTGCAGCTTTTGTTTTTACTGACACAAGAGGCTGAAGGCTGCCTCAGACAGGAAGTAGTGCTGCATGGAAGAATAACCCTCATCAGTGTGTTTGGACAGTCTTGGTGCAACAATTTGTCCTTTGGCAGTCCAAAACTTTTTGTATCCATTTTCTTGGAATTATTTTTTTGGATACAGAATCAGCCTGGAGGTAACAAAATTCATCTTCACAGTCAAGGAGACGCACGCGGCAGGTGATTAGCAAATAAATAAATAAATCCATTCATCCATCCATCCTCACCCGCTTCTCCCTTTTCGGGTCGGGGGTCGCTGGTGTCCATGTCCAGCCATCACTGTGCGAGAGACGGGGACACCCTGGACAGGTCGCAAGTCCATTTCTAACTGGTGGTTCAGCGGACGTGCACAGCCGGTGACAGGTCCATCTGAGCTTAACGCAACTTCTTTTAATAACCGGCCGGTCGGACCTGCCTCCTCCTCAAAAAAGTAGATTAACACAATTTTATATTGTGCATTTTATTTTGTTTTCTTTGTGCTATGATTCATAAAATCACACACCAAAGCCTCTTCTCACTCAGGCAGCGCCAGCTGAGAGCGGGACTGGCGTCCTAATAAAGCGCTCTCTTAAGACTTAAAGCGACAGTATAGATTTTAGTTTTTAACATATTAACATTTTTATAGAAAACTCTTCAAACATAACCAACACGAGGGTTCTTCTGTGTTAATCAGGATTTGGTGAAACTTCAAACATCATAATTAAAAAATAAAAGTTGTTACACAGACAAATGGATATTTTTACAACCTTTTACCTTTGAGCAGACAAATTATGTGACCCCCACTGTGCTCTCTAGCGCCCCCCATGGGGGTCGGGCCCCCCAGGTTGGGAACCACTGCC
Source organism: Hypsolebias coamazonicus (assembly GCA_032273985.1). Classification (NCBI taxonomy): domain Eukaryota; kingdom Metazoa; phylum Chordata; class Actinopteri; order Cyprinodontiformes; family Rivulidae; genus Hypsolebias; species Hypsolebias coamazonicus. Next base: position 9,500,339 of record JAVCKU010000078.1, read on the forward strand.
CTAGATGGCAGCTCTGCTCCATGCAGATGGCTGTGGTAGCATCAGGAAGGGCATCCGGTGAAAAAAACAATTGCCAAGTCTGCGTGCAAGTTAGTTTGCTGTAGCAACCCCAGAAGAAGGGAGCAGCCGAAGGGAAAAAAAGACAGTGTAAGCTGGTTGCACCTGTCTTTAGTCATGTGTAAACATGAAAAATTAATCTGTGGGGAAAAAGGCAAGCGAGTATATATTGAGTATAAAGTTGGCACAGGAATCATTCATTCTGGATCGTACTTGCGTTGATACTTCTTAAAAGTACAGGGGGTGGGGAACGTTGCTGCTGACCATCAGAGCAGTATTACTCACAGAAATGCTTACATTCATCTTACAACCAGAGTCTGGATGGGCACGCTGTAATTGGCCTGGGCTTTTGTCCAGGAAGCGCAGAGGTGATCTATACTTGAGCGGAGGGAAGCCAAGACTAAAATGGTGCAGAGCAAATATGCTAACCATTTCCTCCAGAGTAAAAAATACCACTTGGCTGTATGGCTGTGGCCTCATTGTAAAAGGTAATATGAGGTATCCGATGGAAGTAATTCATAAAGGGGAAAATAATGTCACTGTGCATTTTTTCTACTTGTATTCCTGAAAAGAAAAGCACTTAATTTAACCTTAGTAAGTGCTCTAATTGACTCGCTGCTATCTAGTGGCACCATTTGACCACCTACTCCACATAGTCCCAGTACATTCAAATGTTTAGAGCTGCCAACACTAAAGCACTTTCTGGTGGTATTTTTCTTCTATTTCCATCATTACTCCCTGCAGCTTTGGAAAAAAAGAATACATGCAAAAATACACCAATATGTGCAGCCTGATCAAGAATAAAGTGCTCTGCGTTGTGGTAGCAATGCTACTGTATCACCTCGGCAAAATGTTGCAAACATTTTCCATGTACATAAATATTTGTGCAACAAGTAGGAAAAAAACAGCCTTCCTTGGAGCTCTACAGCTCACAGAAGAAAACGTTTAAAGTCCAAACAGAAACTAGAAGAATGCCGCCCCCCATCACAGTCGGGGCTTTGCCTCAGGTGGAGGAGCATCTGGACATCTTGTTCATGAGGGATGGTGACATTGTCTGTGTACTTCATCTATGTTCTTTGTCTGAAACAGGTCTCTCTTGTAAATGAGTCCTCGTGGCTCAATGAGACCAACCTGTATAAATAAGGGTTGAACGAGTGGTAGAATGGAGCGGGAGATGGATCAACTGAGCTCATCCTAACAAGGGTGTTGCTTTGATCGATTGTGGTGAAGAAAAAGTTGCATCGACAAGCAAAGCTCTTGATTGACTGGTCTGTCTTGTTTCAACCCTCACCTGTTTGGATCATGACTGAAAGAATGAGATCTGGGATGCAAGTGGCTGAAATGAACTTCCTTTGTGGGGTGGTTGGGCTTAGAGATAGGGTGAGGAGCTCCATCATCTGGGGGGAGCTTGGAGTAGATTCGCTGCAAATCGAAAGGAGTCAATTAAGGTGGTTAAGACATCTGATTTTGACCCCCCCCCCCCCCCCTTTAAATGTGTTTTGTTTACATCACAATGGTATGAGGTAATAGAATCTCACCGGAGGGACTGTGCATCTTTGGTCTGGGAACAACTCAGGGTCCCCCCAGGACGAGCTGGAAAGTGTCGATGGGGAGAGGGAGGGATGTCTGGGATTCTCTCCTGGACCTGTTGTGTCCACAACCCGACGAGGGATAAGCGATAGAAGATGGAGGTGGACTTTAAACAGGCCTCAGAAAGTTGGACATTTTTTTCACATTCCACTGTATGGTGCGGTCCTTCAGCTTGAATACTTTCTCAAGGCACTGTAAGCTTCACATTACTATTAGGGCGGCTATGACGGAGTGGTTAGAGCAGTCGTCTTCCAATGCAAGAGTTGGGGGTTCAAATCCACCAGCAGTCACACGCCGATGTGTTTCTGGGCAAGATACTGAACCTCTCATTGTCTCTGATGTGTCCCATCAGTGCATGAATGTGATAAAGCTCTGATTAGTCTCTTTAGAATGATTTGTTCAATTAAATTTGTAGAGATTTAGTAGAGCGCTGTATGAATGGGTAAATGAGGACACAGATTGTAGTGTAAAGTTCTTTAGGTGTCTTGATAAGACAGAAAGGTGCTAGATAAGTACAGTTCATTTACTATTAGGCGTTAAAGAAGAAAGTTCATGCTTTATTTTAGTTTCAGGCAGCAGCTGCGGCACTGCCAGCAAAATTAAAAATATCCGACACATCAGTGTTTGCGTCTTTTATTGAATGATCAAAGTACAGATCACCAAACAGAATTTACCACATGGTCGGTAACATCACTTTGGCTAAAGTACAGTGGCAGAATATACACAGTGCAAAAATGAGCTAAGAGCTTATAATATAACATTATATACACTAATTCTACATGGCGTATACAACATATTCACAACTGGAGCGAGACTCTAAGGCTCCAAATGAAACATCTTGGTAATAAATTCTGAACTCATGCTTGGCACACTAAGAACTGCAGAAGCTTACGTCACTAGAAGAAGCACTGAGTCAGGAAAACGTAGAAGGAGCTGCGACATGAGTTTTTTTTTTTCTTTTTTTCGTTTCATCACGAAGAGAAAATGTATCTTTGCAGCCTGGCAGTGGTATCTGTCCTAAAATGATTTAGCTGTTCCGTTCTGTGAATTTCCTTCCCCTTGTTTCTTTTTATTAATTATTTTTTTATAGACGTAACAAGAAATTCACAGAGTCAGAGGAATAGAAAGTGAGGTTGCCTTCAACTCTATAGGCACTCGTTTGTTTGCATGCGGTGTTTCAACATGCCCCTGACAGCAGAACATACATTAACATATTCTTTTTTTTTTTTTTGTAAACATCACCACTGATGCTCGCCGATGTAAAAAAGGTATGCAGGTAGTAAAAGCCCAACGTGAGCTTGAATGGTTCGTGAGGTTATTTAGTTTCTGTAGCATGAGAAAGCTGGATGTAGCGCTGAAGATACAACTCTGCTGCGTCAGGGCTTTGAGTCCTGCGTTCACGCTTTGATGCTGAGGCACGTTAAATGGATCTACCTTGTCGATATTTGTGCTGGATGCATGACCGACCCAAGCTGATCCGCGGGGATCTGACTCTGCACCCTCTCCGGGCAGCCTTCTTTTAATTCCTTTTGCTCTTCTTGAGGATAAAGGCTTGAGCTGTGGTGTTAGAAAATATCTACCGCAGATTTTTAGAACAAAAGAATGTAAAGAAATTCATTCGGAGAATTTCCCTCAACCTAAAGACAAATGGTCACAGAGCGACTCCAATTTGATTTAATCTATGAATCCCGTCAGCATATAATCAAAGGGAATCAATCAGAGTTCTTGTAAAGGTGCCAGAATTCTCCCCCGAGGGGATCAGTTCAACCCTGAGCAGAGTCTATTTCATGTTTAATGAAGAACATTTTAACATCCTGAAAAAGAACGATGAATGAGACCAGCAGGTCTCATTTCGGGGCTGCTTTTATATTAGCGGGGTACACAAACTGAAAGCTATGTACACGTTTCTGCTCTGAGGATTGAAGCGCACGTTCTTTTATCGTTTCTTTCTCACCACCTTTTTTTTTTTTTTTTTAGTGTTGGCTTTGACTTCAACTAGTGACTCAGAATGAACAGCAATGAGCAGAAGAGGCAGCTGAAGATGATCGTACGACACACACACAGAGAGAGAGTCGTTTTCAGGACAGATTTGCTGCAGCATGTTACGTTTTGGTTGCAGTTCTGTAAAACAGAGTGCATCAGAGCAGACTGAGCACGCCTCGTTAACAGTGGGACTTCTAGCTTCTCGTAGCAGAACATTTCTCCCCCTCTTTGGTTTGAAGGGTTTGTCTACAGTGCTATCTGGGCATGGTTATGAGTCTACTGCTAGTTAAGACTGGGTGAACAGTGGGTATGGTCTGTATTTTGAACAAAGAGCTACTTATTTTAGGACTGTTTCTCCTAATGGTTAGTTCTTCCCTGAAACTCTTCAGAAGGTTACGTGGATGAGGTTAAAGTTACGTGAGGTGACGCTGGGGCCTGCTGAAGGCTCAGAATGAGAAGAGGCGGACAACGTCTCCTTAAATGTCCTTGTGTCACTGCAGCTGGCATCCCCGACAGTCGTCCTCCGGTTCCGTGTTGTCAGAGGAGTAGGAGCTCTCTTCGCTCACTGAAACCAAACACAGTTATTTTAGTGCTAACCATCCCTTACTGATGTACAACACTACGTTCAAACAAGAGTACAGCATATGGCACATTATACACTCATCAACAAACTATTATACAGCAATGGACAAGCAACGACCTTGTATAACCTTTGACCTTGATTTATGACCTTGACCTTAAAGCTGGGGTGATGAAAAGTGGTGGAACAAACGTGTATCAAGTTCTTAAAGTATCTTGAGTGTATCAGAAGTTGTAGCTTAGACAAGCAAAGACCTTGTATAACCTTTGACCTTGATTTATGACCATGACCTTAAAGCTGGGGTGATGAAAAGTTGTGGAACATATGTGTTTTAAGTTGTTAAAGTATCTTGAGTGTATCAGAAGTTGTAGATCAGACCAGCAAATACCTGGTATAATATTTGACCTTGATTTATGACCTTGACCTTAAAGCTGGGGTGATGAAAAGTGGTAGAACAAATGTGTATCACATTGTTGAATGGATCAGAAATTATAGCTTAGACAAGCAAAGACTTGGTATAACTTTTGACCTTGATTTGTGACCTTTGCCTTAAAGTTGAGGTGATTAAATGATTATGTGATGAGCTGTCAAGTGGTGGTACAAATGTGTGTCAAAAACTTGCAAGTATCTTGAGCAGAAGTTATATCCCAGACAAGCAAAGACCTGGCATTACCTTTGATCTTGATTTGTGACCTTTACCTTGAAGCTGGGGCGATGAAAATATTATGTGATAAGCTGTCTAGTGGTGGTACAAACGTGTGTCAAGTTGTTAAAGTATCTTGAGCGGATTAGAAGTTATAGCAGAGACAAGCAAAGACTTGGTATAAACTTTGACCTTGATTTGTGACCTTGAAGTTGTGGTGATGAAAAAAGAGAAAGTTTACAGGTATACGGCTGGACAGAGACTATTGTAATATGTCTGCCTTCCACAGGAATTTAATAAAAATTTGACCAATGTATATTTCCCATAGCTGTTTACGCCAGAGTTTTAGATAAAGTTGTGAATAAATTTTGTAACTTGTTGTAAACCAAAATGTTTGAGAACTTCATCTTTGTGCATCCACAGATAAGAATTTATGTGTGTGAAAAAAGATGTGTATTTGTAAAAAAAATAATTGGGTTGGGTGGGGTTTGGAAATGATGGCTACGGGCTGGGTTGGGTCTGATTTTTTTGGCACCGAATGCAACTCTAGTTTGTTTACAGATGCAACACAAAAAAAATGTGTAAAACTCTGCGCTCAAGTTCCCTAACCTGCATGTGAGTTTCAACTTCCAAGTAGATGGCGCCAGCATTACCGGACATGACTTCCAAATATAGATATCTGGACAAGGATTTTGTTTTTGTTCCACTAAAACATAAAGTAACGCCTACCTGAGCCCCAGAAGCGCGGGCACTGTCCTCCATCTTTAAATTTACTACCCTTCCAGAACCTGCAGCTCAGTAAAGCACCACCCTGACAGCACAACCCATCTGTTCTCTGATTGGATTGTTAAACTTGTGATTGACATGACATTGACCAATCAGCTGAGAGGAAGAAACATCCTGTCATAATTAGGCCTGTCGCGATAAACAATAAACTCAATTACCGGTAATCGCATGACAAATGAAAATTATCAACCTCATTTTCATTTATCGGCTTTATCGTTTCATTGTGTCTCTCTCTTTCTACTACTAAGCTGAGAAGCTAAGTTACGAGCTAAGCTAACAGGCCGACCTTGGGGTAAAAACCTCAGTCTTGTCGAAGCTCCAAAAGTCATGGTTGAAACCGTGCCTTGTGTAAAAAGTTTTTCGCTGCAAAAAGAAGCTGAGAACTTGTTTACTGATTTATTTATTTATTTATTTATTTATCTATTAAAAGCTGTGTGTAAAAAATGCTATGCTAAAGAGCTCAAACCAAATCGAGCATCCACCATTTCGAGAACTGAAGAGAGATAGCCCATGTCACGTCAAGGGCCTCCCTCCCATTTTTCTTAAAGAGACACGCTGCTCGCTCCCTCACTATCCATCCTTCGGTTCAAACAGTCT
>JAVCKU010000078.1:9620335-9630725 GCA_032273985.1 Hypsolebias coamazonicus
ACCCCTCCTCACATCCTCTGTGCTTATGAACATCAAAAAACCATTAGGCCCTCCAAAACACCTCTGGTCCCTTGGTTGGTGGGGCTTCACACCGCCGTTGTGCACTCTGAGCCTCGTGCGCTCTGACTATTGCTCACCGATGGGCCTCGGCTCCAGACGTTGTGAAAAATAAAATAAAAAATTTTTTAAAAAAAGAGCCACTCTTGAGAAAAAAATATTGTGAAGTGAAAGACGGATAGAACAACTGGGGCAGGTAACACCCGATGAAATACAATAAAGCTGCACTGGGTGACAGTTGGACATTGAAATTGCTGAAGGCAGCGGAGGGATGGGATGGCAGAGGGTGTGGACGTGGAGGTGGCATGTCAGGTGCTAATGGAGTGATGTCATATGAAACTCCAGAAATGACAGCTAGTTAACCGAGGAGGTTTGGCTGATCAAATAAAATGCATTAGGGTGCAGGAAATGGCCATCGTGGGCAGTCTAGATATGGCCACATCTAATGAGGCGAAATGCAAATGAAGAACAAAAAGAGTCATGAAAACGCTTAAATTAACTATAAAGGGATGATGGAGTGTGGGACAGTGGCCGTCAATCTCTCCACTCATTACCTTCATGTGAAATTAAGAGCAGCTTTAATCATTACATAAAATCTGCTCCAGCCCATTTGTTGGTAATTGTAAGGAACAGCAGTTCAGAGCGAGTTCTTTATCATCAATCACCGCTGCAGTGTATTTCCGCAGCTTAAAAATATAAGTTGCACTACACTCTTTTAACACTATCCTCTTACAGAGGAATGATCTATAATATTTAGCTGTTTCCAGTTGTATTAAATCTGGACCTACTTGGTGATTAAGTATCTACAGAAAAGTGCTGACCATTTCAACCCCGTGAGGTGACATATTTGGCGCAGTTATTTTTATACTATACGTTGGCGCTGGGTTGCAAATCTCGGCAGCAACCAGTGTTGCAGTAAATGTACTGCCCAAGCTATGATTATAAAGTAGGTAAGTTTTTAGCAGCAGTGAGAAAACTGATTAAATAAAAATCAGTAGAGTCTGGAGATCAAACTATGGGGAAAATATGAAGTGTAATAAGGTTATAGCATATAAACAAAAGACTTTTTCCAGCCTCTGGATGATTATTATCTCAAATATTCAATATGTGATAAAACATGCACTTTATTTCAACTGGGCTGATTACATCCCATTCCTTTTCATTTAGGTGGAAATGGCATCTCTTTTCACTCTGCTGTTGTTTGACATATAAATATAGCATTTGAATGACTTTAATATCCTCCTAATCAATGTCCAGTGATCTTTTGATGTCCTCAATTCAATATAGGAAGGGTCATCCATGCCGCAGCTTTATAAACACAATAAAGGTAAATGATTACTCCCCTCTGTGGTGTCCAAAAATACAGCCGGTAATGAAGAGAAATGGTGGAGTTTGAGGAGGAGCCCTGTCATGTGTCATTGGCCAACTCTAAGCCTTAAGATTAATCACAAAAGAGGGGCTCTGTGGCTAAGACATGGTCACCCATGATCAATAAATCCACCCCCTCCCCTTCTTGTGCCTCTCCGCTTCACTGTCTCCCTCACTTTTCTCCAAAAACACAGCAACATTTGGCACAAGCTAAATCAGCATACAGAGAAAAGAGGAATTGATGAAATGTGAAGCTGTATATTTTTATCGATTACTTCAGTTTCGTCTTCAAATAGTTCTCTATTTGAGACTTTTTTTGCATTCTTTTTTTTGTTTTGGTTCTCATAATAAAACAAGTTCAATTTGAACATTTTAATGAAAGAGAGCATAAAATCAATCATCGGGTGAAATATACAAGTCTTGTCATAAGCAACAGAGCAAGAACCATTGCAAAGAATTTAAATTAATGCAGCCTGCAGTACATCACAAAATATATAGCAGACGTAGCCTGAGTTTACACAACTAAAACATGGGTATTTCTGATAATATTCTCTCGGGACCACAAATGGGACTTTTGACTTGGTCCATGAGGAGGGCATAATGTAACAACATTGCATTAAAAGGGTCTTTTTACAGCGTGGCAGTGCAGCATGGCTCTGTTCCTTGTGTGAGCCCGGTGCTCTGTTTGCGGTCACTAATGGGCATCAGAAATTACAGGCAGTGGAATCGCGCCCCGCGGGGGGACTGGCCTCCTCAGCGGAGCGGAGCACTTAGATGGTGTCTGAAAGGCTGGTGGAGGAGAAAGGAGGGGGAACTCAATGTCACAGCCCTGCCTCATAATTAAAGAAACCCTATTTCTTATCCACTGTCAGGTGAGCCCTAGCTCCGTGCTCCATTTGAGGGCTCCCATGTGGGCGTCTAATGCAAGTTGCCCCCAGTGTGCATGTGGGCTGATCGGGGGAGCTTTGGCTTTCTGCTGGGTATCCGAGTTGGAAGCCCTCTGTCCATTTCCAAAGTAACGGAGCCAGGTTTAGAAGAATTGCAGACCTCAAAAAGTGAAGGAAATATCAAATCTGAGATGATTGAAAGCCCAACAAACCAAGAGAAGTCACAAAGTAAGTGCAAGATGCGATGTAGGTGTAATATGAAAAGTGCAAGTGCCCTCACGGTTTTCCAAATGATCGCTGAAATATGGCAAATTTAAGTTTCTTCTTATTTAGAAATTCAAGGTTCATCGTTGGCCCTTAAGTCTGTAGATTTCCTCCCCGTCTAATCCCTCATTTCAAGTAAATAAAAGTAGTAGAGCTGTCATGGTCAGGTTGTTTTCCTCATCTAGCTCCCATGCTTTATAATTATTCATATAAAATGCGGTGCTGTTGATGGGCAACAGTCTTATTTTCTGCTTCAGTCAACAGTGCACATTTGTATTTCTAAATTGTGCAGCACTTGTTATGTAAGGCAATTTTCTGCCTTCTTAAGAGCCAGATCTCCTGTGCATTAATAAGAGGCCGAGTTGAGCTGCTGAAGAGCTGAGGGCCTGTTCATGCTTTACACAGCCACAGCAGCCTTTTAAACACGCAGCTGTCTTGATACATATATATTTAAATATATAAATACAGGCATGTCTTTAAGAGTTTTATTAGAAATGTGGGTTTTATCCCAGATAACATTCAGGATGTGGGAATAACTTTTGAGTCACTCCCTAAAACTAAGTGAAACAATGTTAAAAGCACCAACAAAGTTCAGTCAGGTCATCTGGATGGTTTCTTCTGCTACTTTTTTTGTTGTTGAGATGTTTGTTCTTTATCCAAATGACTTCATCAGTCCAATCACGTTTTGAACCACCTTGGCTATGGCTGCCTCAGAGGATTTGACGGGGGAGAGGGCGGGCCACAGAAAACAACATCACCAGCAAACAGGTTGGTCCACTATGGGAGTGTGCTGCTTGTGGGACTGAGTTTGTTGTGACTTCTCGGACTGATGAAGTCCTTTGGATGAAGGATGAAACATCTCAACAAAAAAGAAACCATTCAAAGGACCTGACTGAACTTTGTTGAATTTTTACCTGGATTACAGGTAGTCCTCGGGTTACGACGGTCTCGTCTTACGACATTTAGACGCATCTCCCTTATTCACGTTACGCGGTTACGTCGGTTTTACGCCGGTTTTTACATCGGTTTTACAACGTAAAATGTCGTAACGCGGCGGAAGAATACAGTACGCAGTGCAGCGGCGGAGGAATACAGTACTGTACGGAGGAGGGCGTCACTAGCATCCCAGTAGGCCATTAGCCCTTCATTAGGGCTCCCAAAACGCAAGGAGGACTCTTCTGATGGCAGTGCATCGAGGAAAAGGAGGGCCATCACCATGGACTTACCTCGAAAATCGGTTTACGCGCTTGGTAAAACATGTACGTCACAGTTATTTACGTACGTTCCGACTTACGTCAAATTTGGTTTACGACGCCGCGTGATAACGGATCTCCGTCGTAAGTCGAGGACTACCTGTACAACAGTATTTAAATGGAATAATATTTTTCATGCTTTGTTTTACTGTTATTATTTGGGTTCATTTAACATGACAAAAATATCCTCCTGGATTGAGCTTCAGTCTGACAAGGAGTTAATGTGACTCCCCAGTAAAAATGCCTGCTGATTTTTCAAATCGAAACGAGTGACAGCTATCCACTGCAGGTAAGATATTTACTGATAAGAAGAAAAAAAAAAAAACAGAAACCCACTTTAAAAAAATTCTAAGTATCCCTTTGTTACCATCTTTATTCTTATATAGCAGAATTAAATTAGAATAAACTCAGAGTGAATAACGTAAACTTAGAAATAAAAGCTGGGAACTTAGGAAAGCAAAACCAAACAAAAAAAATGAACGTTGGTTTTGTTATGAAGGATGCTACAGGAGAGAAGAAAAATTGTGACTAACTTGTGCCATTCAGCAACCAATACAAAGCTCTATTATATTGTGACTTACATTTAAACAACTGTAAATGTGATTAATTTCACATCCTAGTTGTATTACCAGATTTAGGTGCAAAAAACAAGCACTGACTGTGTAACTGTCATGTTGAACCACACTCCCTGTTGACAGCAGTGTCTTTGCTTCTGCTGGTTTTATGGGATGACTCACAGTCTGATGGACAGGCAAATCGATATTTTGACTTTGGCCACTGGATTTTCTCTTACAGGAGGAGCACCGATAATGGAGGAGGACTGTAAATAAGTGGAGGGTTCTTGACAAATGAATCCATTAACATTTGCCTGTGTCGCCTGGTGAGCAGATTTGCTGTTTTATGGAGCAGGAAAAAAGAGCTTGTAAATCTGAGGGCGCTGTGAGGGTGAGGAGCTGAGAGCAGGCTGGGGGAACACATCTTCCATGATGCAGCACTTTATCTCCCACCCAAATGGCATCTTTATCTGCCTAAATTAAGTTTTGATTCCTTGCCACATACGGAGTCGCAAATCACTTTTAATACTGATATCAAGAGCAGCAGTAAAGTGTGCCCAAAGCGGTGGAAAGCGGCTTTATTGTGCAGCACATAACTGGCATCGCCACCATTCACTGTGTCTCTGTGACTCACAGTTGTAAAGAAAGAAAGAAAAAATCCCCAACTCCTGCTTTGTGTGCAAATCATATTATGCCACTTGTCATAATTTAAACTCCTCTCTATCCGGCAGCTCTGAACAGTAACTTTAGCTGTACCTGCTACTCTGTGGATGAGGAAGAAAAATATCCCTAAAGGTGGCTTCATTTATAGCTGTGATTAATTTCCAGTTCCATTTTCGTTCAGCGATGTTTATCTGGGAAAATAGCACAAAGCTCAGCCATAGGAGTTGTGTGTAGCAATAGGGAAAGTGGGGGGTTGGAGTTAGAGCGGTCTCCATGTAGAAATGGCATTAAGCTGCCTCTGCATAATCATTAGTCTGCCTGTGTATCACTCTGTTTGTCTGGCTATCAATCTGACTGTCTCTCTGCTCAATTGATCCACGGGCGGGAGACAGAAGTTCTCAGAGTACTCAGCAGCAGATAGAGCCGTCTGAAAAACATGTCCCTCACTATTAGACACAAACTACAGCACGTACACGCAGAGACTTTCATATCTGAAGCAGTTTGTGATTCTGTTTGGTTTGGAGCTTCAAGCTTCAAACTTCTGCCATACACGTCGCAACGCCGTATAAGACGTATCAGTCCAAAAATGTCTAGTAAAGTGGGAAAAAACAAGTCACTTCACCGTATACGTCGCATCTATTGTCCCTTTTGCACTGCTCCTACCTACTCAGACCAGCCTGATCTGCACCGGCTTCAGGACGGGTTCTGGAGGCATGTCCAGAATCCAAATGAACTTTTAATGAACTTTTTGAGAAATTTAGTTTACCAAGAGAGAGTTCTGTCTGTTGGAGTCAGCCTCCCCACCATCACAGACATTTACACCTGTAGATGCAGGAAGAGAGCCACCTGGTACAACTTTTACAGCAACAAATATGGTGCTAACATCATAAGACTAGAGTTGTTAGGTTTTAACATTTGAAAACCAAAAAGAGATCCATCAGACATAGTTTTAACTGTGACACAAATCTTTTTCACATTTTAGGTCAAGTCATGCAGTTGCTGCTGAACAATTTCACATTAAGAATTGATATTCTCACTTTTTACGCAATGCACGTTTGTGTTTTGTCGTTCACAGTTAAACAAAAGACTGAAAGATTGACAACCGCAGAGAGATGTAGTTGGACAATAATAACCCAGTTTTATAGTTCAAACAGTCGATCTGCCTTTCTCTTTGAAAATACCACGAGTGGTACTTATATTTCCTTCTTGTCTCTGTGTTAGTAATAAGACACAACACAAACAAGCCTGCTTTCATTGCGTCCGTAGACATTCTGACTCCAAGCAAGGTCTCTGAACGCTATAGCATTGCACTATTTATAACAAGGATTGTTATTCAAACTTAATAACACTTTCATCTCCTTTGCATTTTTCCAGGCCTCTTTGGAGTTTCTCTTAATTTAAACATTTGTGGTAACATTTTAGTCTGATCAAATCCTGACTGAGGACCTTTCTGGGTGGAGATTGCATGTTTTCTCTGTGCATGCCAGGGATTTCCGCAGGTGCTCCGGTTTCCTCCCACAGACCAAAAAACATGCACCACCTTCATTTGCTTTTCTCTGGGCCCTTGAGCAAGTCCCTTAACCCTCACCATCTGCTCCAGACAGTTCTGTTGAAAAGGAGTCCTCGTGCCTCAACATAAAGGTTAAATCAAAAATGCATGTTAGGCTGATAGATAGGATTGATTGGCTTTTTCACGTCAGCAGTGCATTGTTGGTTTTCTTACAGTTTGGTTTCCTTGTCCGTGAACTTTCAACAATTTATAGGTTTTTGTAAGTAATTCTACTGCCACTTCAGCCTTTTTAATGATGAAACAAGTTTAGTTTTTTGATCTCTTCATGCAAGTCTGCAATCAAAACCTACCAACCGTGACAAATGCACTTTAAATATTTAATTTTCAGGTATCAACTTTTGTTGAAAGAGTTTTTTTTTCATCTTGCAGCTATGTTCAAATATGCATTTTTTTAAAGTTTAGTTTCAGTTAGCTATTTAAGTCTTTTTTTTTAAGTGTCACATTACACTGATTGACAATATGAAAGCCTGGTAATGAGTTAGGAGGTTGTGTTGTATGAGATAATTGTAATGAAGGTACAGCTCAAAACTCAAAGGGTTCAGGGGTAAAAATCACATTATTATCAAAAGCAAAACCAAAAGGCTGACATAGCAGCAAAAATACTCATTAACAAAAAAAACTGGGAGACTCAAACACTCAAAACTTGAAGGAGAATGACATGAACGTCTATCCAGCACAATGCATGGACAACAAATGAGAGAAAAAAAAAAGAGGGAGAAATGACACCTGGGGAGAGACAATGAGGATCAGTTAAGAGTGGGAGGGACGGGATTTGAACATCATGAGGAGAAAAACACTGGGCAAGCTAAAACACAAGTACAGCAAGATACAAGAACTACAGAAATACTCCAAAAACATCAGAAAAGACATGGATCATGACACTTTGATTTGAACAAATACAGGTAGTCCTCGAGTTACGTCACCCCCGACTTACGTCAACTCGGACTTACAACCGCCTCCCCAGTGACATAATTGACTTTCAATAGCTCCACACAGTGCCGTTTTATGTTTTTTATGTGTTTTTTTTGAGGGTACTGTGTTAGCTAACTGCTTGGAAATACAGTGCTGTACATGTTTAAGGTACAGAATGTACGCTGGTGTTGTGTTACGTTGAAAAAAACGTGTTTAAAACGCCTTTTACTGTGCATTTTCTGACTTACGGCAAAAATCCGGACTTACGGCCGCCACGTGGGATGAGCTCCGACTTACGGCAAAATCGGGTTACGAACGGTCTGTAGGTACGGAACTCATTCGTAAGTTGAGGACCACCTGTACTTGTAATACTTACAAAGTTACATCTACATTCTCCTAAGCTTCCCTGGTAAGGTCTATTTAGGGGTTCTGGAAAAGTGAGTCTAATTGTTGTTGAACCTCAGATCCAGGAGGAACGATGCGGGTTCTGTCCAGGCTGTGGAACACTGGACTAGCTCTTTAATCTCACTAGTGTTCTCAAGAGTTGATGGGAGTTTGCCCATTCAGCCCACATGTGTTTTGTGGATGTGGAGAAGGTGTTTGACAGTGTTACTCAGGGTACGCTGTGGGGCGTGTTCTATGCATATGGGATTGGAAGCCCGTAGCTACGAGTTGTTTGGTCCCTATACAAGTGGTGCAAGAGTTTGGTTTGCATTGCTGGCAGTAAGCCAGACCCCTTCAGAGTGTGAGTTGGATACCTCCAGGGCTGCCAGTTGTCACCAATTCTGTTAATAACTTTCAATGACAAAATGTCTCTGTGCAGCCAGAGGGCGAAGGGAGTCTAGTTCAGTAGCCTCAGGTTTCCATCTCTGCTATTTGTGGATGATATGGTCCTGCTGGCCTCATCGTGCTTTGAGCACCAGCTCTCACTGGAGCGAATTACAGCTGAGTGTGAAGTGGCTGGGATGAGAATTAGCACCTCCAAATCTGAAGCCATAGTCCTCAGTCAGAAAAGGGTGGGTGGCTCCCTTCAGGTTGAGGGTGAGGTTCTGCCTCAAGTAGAGTTCAAGTAGCTTGGGGTTTTGTGAGGGAAGAATGGAGCATTAGATTGACAGACGGATTGGTGCAGCATATACAGTATTGCAAACCCTGTGCTGGTTCGTTGTGGTGAAGATAGAGCTGAGCTGTAAGGCGAATCTCTCTGTCTATGTTCCTACGCTCACCTATGGCCACAAACTCTAGGTAGTGACTGAAAGATAGAGATTGTGGATACAAACAGTTGAAATGAGTTTCCTCTGCAGGGTAGCTGGACTCTACCTTAGAGACAGAGAGAATTTTAGTTATCTGGGAGAGACTCAGAGAAGAACCAGTAGTCTACCACATTGAGAGGATCCAATTAAGTGGGGTTGAGCATCTAGTAAGGATCAATGCTCCTGGCATGTCCGACTGGGAGGAGACTCAGGGATGCTGGGGAGACTACGTCTCTCGGTTGGCCTGAAAATGCCTTAGAATCCTCCCAAAAGTGCTGGGAAAGGTGGCTGTGGAAAGAGATGTCTGGGATTCCCTGCTTAAGCTACTGCCCCTGCGACCCGAGTTCAGGACAAGTAAAAGCTGATGGATGGATGGAAAAGATGTCCCACCTACACTGGGTTTTGAAAAAGCAACTTAGAACTTTTTCCCCACTTCCCATGGCAAGGATGTCCCAGATGGCATTAGAACAGTGAAATGGACAGCTGGGTCTCTATCAAGTCCCAAGTCTGAGGACCTGGTCCTGAGAGGAAATGATGTAGCAGATGGAAACAATTTCTTTAACGTCTCAAATTGTCTCTCAAACTGTCACATCCAAAAGGAGGTGGGTAAAGACTGAATGAGATAAATATGATGGATCCAGTAGGCTTTGTAAGGAGAGTCTTACAAATTTGAAGGAATAAAAAGTAAAGATGTTGTCATCATCAACATTGTATAAACATTCAATAGGGAAAATTCAATTTCTAAGCTTATTATGTTGAGTTTTATTTAACAATGTATGCAATCACTGACCCACTTACTGAAACTCTTATTATGGCTAAAACCTTCTCCTTCACAAAACTGAGCTGTTTTCACAAGTTAAGCTCACGTTTAATAGCCACTTGCCAATTGTGAGGTCATTGTTGCAACTGCACCTGCTGCTCATAAAAACATTCAAGGCTGTTTGAAAAAGGAGCCCATGACGTTAGAAAAAACATTTCTGCCCTTTGTCAAAAACTAAACATTAATTCACATGAAAATAGTTATAATGCTTTCAAGAAGAGAATTGCATGCAGGTACATTTTACAGCCTTTAAAATGTATAAGTTTAGAGGAATGTGTAGCTTTCTTTAGTAAATGTTAGGAAAATCTGAATAAAAAAAAAAACTACGAAAAAAATGGAAAAAAATATGTTTCAACAATTTGTGTTTTATGCATGAATTATTTTGTTTTTTTCATGAATAAATTGGTTATTTTAACCATTTAAAGCCTAAACATTAACACCGAAGATGCTTAAAACATTACTATTTGGTGAAATTACCAAAAAACTAAAATATGGAAAACAGAACCCTCCCTCCCAGGGTACTTCAATCTAGAATTGTCTTAGGCTGTTTGTGTCAGAACAATTTGTACAGGGGTAGTTGGGGGGAAAAAACAGCAAGAGCCATTTTTGACAATTATTTTGAAAATTAAAGTACAGTATTTCAATAACACTAGATGGACTTTATTCACTTTTTCAGTGTGTTCCACTTGAAGCTGTGATTGATTCATTGTTAATGTAACTCTGGTGAGCTGATTTTTTCCTAACCCTCATAAATTACTCTAATTCTAGCAGATCTGCTTTGCCAGCCATCTA
>JAVCKU010000078.1:9640268-9651238 GCA_032273985.1 Hypsolebias coamazonicus
TGATTCTGAACTTTGACCCCAGACAAGATTGCTAAACTGTATATGTAAAACTATTTCTTTTTAAAAATTTGTAGTGCTCTGTTGAGGTCCTCAGTGTACTAATATCTTAAGAATGAGAGGATAAATAGGGACATTACAAAGTAAAAGCCTTAGTGTCCTAACTAAAAAAATGTTGTTCCCCTTTAAAAGTTTATGTCCAAACCACATTAGTTTGTATGAGGAAGACTCCCGTCACACATTTTTATAGACATATAGAACTCTACATCAGCTGTGTTGAGTTCTGGTCAATGATCTTTCCAGGAAACCTTAGGAGTGCCTGTATAAGCATCTGTCCAGATGTCCTGATTTAACATTTTTGTGATTTATTTACCTGGATGATTGAGCTTACGTCAGGACATCAGTGTGTCTTGGTTCAGCGAAGCTCACTTAATTTCTAAAAGCTTTTGTTTATGCAGGATGTTGCCAGCTCCATTAGTGATTTATGAAGGAAGCTTAAAGAGATAGTCAACTTTGAAATAATGTTCTGTCTAAGAGCTATCAGTAGTTAGTACCTTGAAGTTGTGACTTGAGTCAAAGAACATGTGTAATGAAGAGTGAGACTATAGTCTTTGTCCAGGCTAAGTGCATCTGCACATACAGTATACAGTCTCTTTGTGAGATAACACAGATGTTTGGCTCAGGCTGACAACATCCATCCATCCATTATCTTTTACACACTTCTTCCATTTTGGGTCACGGGGGTCGCTGGTGCCCATGTCCAGCAATCACTGTGCGAGGGGCGGGGTACTCCCTGGACAGGTCGCACGTCCATTACAGGGTCACATAGAGACAAATGAGACAAACAACCATTCACTCTCTCACTCACACCTAGGGACAATTTAGAGTTACCAATCAGCCTAACATATTCATTATTCATTTTTTTTTACTTTTAGTAATATATCGAAGACTTATAATTTTAGAAAACATTTCCTTGAATACCTCAAGAGCCCTGCACTAACCTTGAACTTCTGTGCCTGTTCCAATTAGACTGTCATTTATTTTAAACTCAACACATAGGCCAAGGCTCTCTTAAGATGAAACTTGAATATCTTTCCACACTTTCAAGTTGTTTGACATTATTGTTCATACATTCATTCTGTTCAGGGTCATATTGAGGGACTGAAACTTATTCCAGATTTCACATACTAAGTCAAGTCACATGTCTAGATCCAATACAGACTAAATGCAAGGTCACACCTACACCCAGCTTAGATTTACCAATTACCTGACATGCTTGCATTAAGAAAGTAATCACTGGATGTACATCTATAACCGATTAACTTTGAGTATTTCCAATTCAAAATGGCCACCTCAGCTAATCCATATTAGCTAGCTATAATAGTAAATAAAATAAAAAAAAGAACTAAATTATTAATCCTGCTGTAGTCCTTGGAGGAGCCTCAGCTATAGCTGGTATGGAGACTCAAAGAAAATACATCTACACAAAATGACTGCCTTTTACTCTTCAACACAAACAGTTTCTTCAACTCATACAAAAAAGAAGTGGAGACAATCATCTCATGTAGAAGAAATTTCAGCTGCCTGGCCATCAGAAAATGAAATCATAAACTTTGAAAAGAATGTACCAGCTCATGGGAATGAATGCAGTCTTGACATTTTTGCTACATGTATGCATGGATATGACTTTCCTTTAAAATGATGATTATTGACATTGGAGTAATCCTTGTTTCTGCAGCAAATATACATTTTTTTAACCAAATATCTTAAAATACCTTACTCTGCCTAGTTTAAATCGATGAATAATATTGAATGAAGTGCAAGCGTCATTAAAGAAAGGAGTTTTGTAAATTAGGAGCCACTCAGAAACTGTTAGGAGTCGACAGGATTATCCTGTTTGACCCAACCTGTATTTTTAGGGACTGTCCAGGTCTAAACACAGCTCTAATGAAACAGGTGAGCGGGGACAAACAAGCTCCCCATTACGGCTCTGCCTCACGTTCTGCTGGGGAGTCCGTAAAGTGGTGTCGCAATTGCCTTTTCAATGAGTCACAGTGATAATTACTCCACTAGAGATAAGGAGATTTAGACCATGAGATCTGGTAATTATGAAGTTGGTCAAAGGAAGGTCATTTTTTAACTCTCTGGATTAGATTGGAGGCCTCGTCAGTGTTTGCTGATGAGGGAGAAAAATCATTGTCTCTGCGCTCATTTCCATTGTTCAATGTTAACTTTGATCAGAGCAGGGATGTGGTGGTATTAAGTTTTAAACATTTATATGTAGTCAAGCTGAAAAGTAACATGTTAAACCTCAAAAAGTCTGTTTTCTGTTGAGTTAGGTCCTTGAGTTTATCTTTTTAGTTTTATTCCCTCTTATATGTTTTGTACTTTGCGTTCGGTTGTTTTCCTCTTCAGTTTATATTTGTATTCACATGTTTTCATACCTCATTGTTAGGTTTTATTCTAGTATTATGGTTTAGGTTTGTTTCATCTCCCAGTGTTTCTTGTACTATTTCCCATTTACACTCAGCTTCATCAGCATTTTTCCTCCTAGTCTGCCACCCTCACCTGTCCCCAATCTGTAATCACCTGCTGTTTGTTGTTTAGGTTTACCGCAATTTTTGCTGTATAAGTAGCAGTTTTTTGCATAAATTAGCATGCCTGTGACTTATTCAGTGAAGCGACTTATTTATGTTTTCCCCCCATATTTATAACCCAATTTTTGACGGAGATCTGACGATTTCATTCATTCTGACATGGAAAATATTGAACAGTAACATTTTCAGCCACTAGAGGGCCCTCGACTAATGTGGCAAGACAAGTGTCTCATTAATACGTAAAAGTGGCTATTAATGACACACTTGGCTTGCCATACAGAGCCACCTTCAGCTTGCTCTGGAACCCCTGGAGTAAACGTCAAATCAGCTGCATTTTGCCGCACCGCCCAGGCGACATGCAGCTGATTTGACCATTAAAGTGCATTTATTAAGGAAAAGTTCAACTGAGAAACACCTTTGCTATAATTTTGAGCAAACTAATAATTGTTTTTAAGTTTTAATCTTGCTAAATTCTTGTTAAAGTCCTCCTGTGCATGCTTCCGCGGCCGCCATTTGGCAGCCCATCGATTTTTGGCACAACACCAGCCCACATTTACGGGTGGTCAGCGGTGATGCATAATAGAGGAGACGTATACGGCAAAGCAATATATTTATGTTTTTTCCCTTTATTAGGCATTTTTGGACCGATGTGACGTATATGTCGGTGCAACATTTACGGCGGCAAGTACAGTAATTAGTCTCTTTATATGCTTGCTCCTCCATTTGCTTGTCAGTTCAGCATTAGTCTTTTCTTGTGGGTCACAGTGTCTCGTTTTTTTTCCTCCTCCATGTTCCCTAGTTTTGTTTAGTAGATATTTGTTTGGTTGCCTTTTGGTTTTATGTATTAAAAATAAAGTTTTTTTTTTTAGTATAACCTCTGAGCTTCTCTTGTCTGTCTGCACTTGGGTCTAATCCTCCACAAACCCGATCTACCTATGGACAAAATGGAAAACAAACAAACTTAGATACATTTCTGAAACGTTTGGCTGTTGGTGTGTGCATAAGAAATGACAAAAGCTAAAAGTCAGATTAAAAAGTGATAGTGTTAAAAATAAGCTGTCAAACATTAATTCATCAACACTTTTTCACCCAAAAGCAAAAAATGTATTATAGTAAATATTATGTTTTAATAGTCACTTACTTAGGTTAAGAAAAAAAAATCAAGGTTATTGTATTAAACTGACAGCCTGCTAGAATTGTATTATTATATTCCAATCAATCCAAGTTACTATGTCTTAAACAAATGTAAAGAGCAAAAAGTCAATTTGTTCACTTTTGTTTCTGGAAAATACATTTCTTGAATTTGAACCATCAAAGTATCTTAATAAATGTAAATAAAATGTTACTTTCAATCACGGCTCGTTTTAAAGAACTTATGTTTGGAAACAAGAAGCCATACTCAAAGTGACGGGAAACGTTTCCAGATTTTTATTTTTACAACAGAGAACGTGTATCTGTGTTCAAGTTGGTCTGTGGTTGAACAGGATTCAGATAGATGGAACAATGAAAAAATTATTGTCTCAAAATAAACAGAAAAATGAAATGCTGAATGATAAAAAACACTGCTCAGAGCCACAGCAGGCAACACCAGTCCACTTACACGAGGAGCTCAGTGACTACAGGAAAAAAAAGATATAGGCAGTTATGGTTTGAATGGAGTCAGAGCCACAGGATTTTAGAGAGTAAACTGCATCGCTTGTAGAGATCCAGAGATAATGCTTTCACTTTGTGATGCAGGGCAATATCAAGCAGTGTTGTAGAATTCTCACTCTGGGGGAAGCATTTCAAAGAATCAAATCCTCTCCATGGAGTTGTTACACATACAAGAAAATCTCTGTGTACTTGATAATGTTGCCCTTTTGGTGTTGCTTACGCTATGTTATTGATTTCCAAAGTGTGGTCCTGGAACATCTGGGGGGCCCTTACAAAATTTCAGGGGGCCCCAAGCAAACAGATTCATAGTTTGGGGTTGTTTTTTTTTTTTTTTTTAATGCAATTACTGTATTGTTTGTTTAGAAATAAAATTGTAACGGCAGTTTTGTTTTTAGACTGTGACTGCATGTATAGTGAAAACAGACCAAGTTAATTGTGTGGATGTTTATGAAGCATTCACACTATTGTGATCCAGTTTTCTTCCGTATGTTTTTCCGTATCTTTCTTGTTCCACAATTGTTGTTCTGTTTCAACAAATCATAAATCAAAAAGTTCAGCTCATTTAATGGTGCAATGACTTTTGGCATTGGTGCAACGTTAGCTTTTTGAAATACAGTATAATTGTCTGCCTTTTTTTTTCTCTCATAGAAAATGAATTGAGCTCATTTTACATCCTTCACATCTTTAGATCTGTTTATAACCCTTTACTGCTCCTATCATATTTTGTTCTGGTTCAGCTTCTTTCAGCTTCCTTGTGCAAATTTAAACAATTTTTCAGCTACTTTCAGCTAATTTCAGTAGTTTTTCCAGCTGTTTTGTGATCCTTTTAGGTTCTTGCTGCTAACTACAACATTTTTCTGCTTTTTGTAACTTTTTTCTGTTAATTTCAGCGTGTTATGCTCCTTTCAGCTTATTTATAAGCTACTATTTAGCTGTTTTTATGTTAACTTTAGCCTTTTGGCTAATTCCACATTCTTGCACTCATTTCTACCAGTACTTTTGTCAGCCTAATTCAGCAAAAATGTGCTCTATCCACTTCCTTCTGGTCATTTAAGTCTCTTTCTGAACATAAATAAATAAATAAATAAATACATATACATGTATACATAAATAAATAAAATAAAGCTATTTTCCAGCTGTTTCTTGCTAATTTCAGCTTTTTTTCAGATAATTTCCACTTTTTAGTGCTCATTTCTGCTTCTTTCAGTGTAATTGAGCAAATGTGTTATTTCTGCTTTCTTCTGCTAATTTAAGCTTGTTCTACCTTTTCAGCTATTTTTTTCTGCATTTTAGCATTTTCAGCCAATTTCTGCTGTTTTATGATAGATGCAAGTTTTTTTGTGATAATTTCTGCTACTTTTAGCCTAAATACATTATTTCTGCTAATTTCAGCTCCTTTCAGCTTTATTCTTCTAATTTTAGCTTTTGCTGATATTTCAACTACTGTTTAGCTGTTTTGTGCCAAAAAATTTTTTTCAACTAATTGCACTTTTTATTTTAGCTCATTTCAGCTCCTTCCACTTCCTCTTGGTAGTTTAAATTTCTTACTGCCTTTTCAGCTACTTTTTAGCTTTTTTGTTTTTGTTAATTTCAGCTGTTTTTAGCTAATTTCTTAATTTTTGTGAAAATTTGTACTTAATTAAAACTACTTCAGCAAATATGTGTTCTTTCTGCTTTCTTCTGCTAACTTAGGCTTGTTATTCAATTTCAGCTACATTTCTGCATGTTTTTAGCTAATTTCAGTTGTTTTATGATAAATTCAAGTTTTTGTGGTAATTTCTGCTACTTTTAGCCTAATTAATCTCTTTTTGCTAATTTCAGCTAATTTCAGCTTTTTTAAACTAATTTCAGCTTTTGCTACTATTTTATCTTCATTTTAGCTGTTTTGTGCTAAATTTAGCTTTTTCAACAAATGACACTTTTTTTGAGCTCATTTAATCTCCTTACACTTCCTCCTGGTAGTTTAAACTTCTTTCTGTCTTTTCAGCTACTTTTCAGCTACGTTCCAGCTATTTTTTGTGCTAATTTCAGCTTTTTTTTTTAGCTAACCTTAATTTGTGTGATCATTTCTGCTTTTTTAAAACTACTTTAGTGCTCTTTCTGCTTTCTTCTGCCAACTTAGGCTTGTTCTTCCATTTCAGCTACATTTTTGCATGTTTTTAGCTAATTTCAGCTGTTTTTCACCAAATTCTTCAGCAATAAGCATTCATACTGCATTTTTGCAGACAAAATAATTTCTCTAGTTGCTTTTATTTTACTCTGACATGAGCTTAAAACTTTTTTTTTTTTTTTTTTTTTTTTTGCCTCTTTGCAGAAAATTTTCATTGAACAGCAGTCTGGAAGCATTAAATATTTTAATGAAAACAAAAAGAACAAGCTAAACAAGTTTTATTATTCAGAAAAAAACTACACAGAAACATTTTTAAACTGTTTGAGCAAGGTTGAAATTAATGAGACAAACTTGAATGTATTCCCACTTTTTTCTGACAAGTCTCTTTTCAAATACATTGACAGTCTGTAATTTTAGAGAACCCAGTGAGGGGTCTCCCTTGCTTTTGTCCTTGAGTCCAGAAGGTGTTGGACCCCCTCCCCTCATTTGAAAAAAAAAAAAAAAAAAAAAGAGGTT
This sequence comes from Hypsolebias coamazonicus, assembly GCA_032273985.1. Classification (NCBI taxonomy): domain Eukaryota; kingdom Metazoa; phylum Chordata; class Actinopteri; order Cyprinodontiformes; family Rivulidae; genus Hypsolebias; species Hypsolebias coamazonicus. Next base: position 9,647,142 of record JAVCKU010000078.1, read on the forward strand.
GCCTACCGGGACAGACTGGGTTATTACAGTGTGTTCATGGTCCCATCATGTGTCGTCAGACCAAAGCGGAGGCCGCGAGTAAAAGCCTCATGCAAAATTTATGTTCATGCGGCTGTTTCAGTGGGTGGAAAAATCAATATTGCGAGCCTGATGCACGGAGATGACTGAGTGCTCTCTGACTGACAGTAAAAGCTGAGAGAGACCGAGCGGCTGCATTTACTGTGCTAGAAATGGAGTGGCGTCGAGTTGCCCTAATAGTCTAGTTCAGTTTAAATTTGAATTTCATCGTGGATTATTTTTGTAGCAACTTGGATATTGAGGAGTTGAAGAATTGCACCATTAGATAAAAAAAAAAAAAAAAACGAGCAAAAGAGTACTAAGCAAGCTTATCTTGAACTCATCGGAAACACGTCTTGAATTGCGGCTTCTGAACAGCTACAGTATTCTATAATATGGAGTTATTAAGCCTTCCCTTCTTACACAGATATACAATGATTGTAGAATAATCAAAAGACAATGTGGGTTTGAGAGGGACATCACAGGGCTTTTGTTCTGCGCTGCTTCGCTAACATATGCTTTTGATACCGTGCCACACACCCACAGTGCATTTGGGGAGGAATATGAGAAAAAGCGAGAAAAAGAAAGTCAGTGGGATGAAATAACCCCAAACAATGGGATTTGCTTTCCATTCTTCTGCCTCCATCTTCTGCCTTTAATTATTCCCTTTGGTTGTCTGAGGGAGCGTGTAAGCACTTTCACACAGCACAACATGCCCAGCAGCACAACACTGTCTGCCTTAGTGATGTGGAGACTTCTGAGTGACACTGAGCCTCTTGTGATTATTAATGCTGTTTAATACAACACAGAGCAGCCACTATGACTGAGGGGAAAAAAAACTGATTCCACAACGCATATGCATCCAAATGTGCATGGCATTATGTAGTACATGAGGGCTGCACTTGAGATACATATGCTGCAAAAACAATGCGCGCACCTCGAAACGAAGGGTAATTCTGTAGACAAAACAAAGAAAACGTGCAAGTCCACTGTTTCCGTATACGCAGTGTTTAATGGACCCTCAGCTGATCCTGGTGGGATCCTTTGTGCCGGTTTAGTAGTTTCTTCCTGAATCGCATATGAGATATTTGAGAGCCCAGAACGATGTATGATGAATGAAGTAGCATGCTACTTATACGCTTATCGTGCTCACTGACTAGCAACAGGTTCAGCAAAGGGCAGCAGCAGTAAATGAAATTCCGCACCGGGACAATATATCATCAAATGAAATGTATGCACCCCGAAAGTTACAAGCCTTCTTCAGATGCGGACAAGGTGCCTGTCGGGGGCTGGGGGAAGGGTGAGGTGGAGAGGATGGTAAGACAAAAAAGGGGAGAAGTGGGAGATTTTTTTTTTTTTTTTTTGTTGGTGGGAGCTGGGGGCGGGGTAGCTGAAGAAAGCACGAGGGAGCAGCAGATTTTGTTGAATCAGTCCTATTTTCATACTGTATGGTCTGTGTCTTTTAACCATTTCACTGCAGCTGGAAAATGAAAGTACCAGGGATAATTTCACAGTGAGAGCCCACTGAACAAAACCCCCCCACCGTCTGTGGAAGAAGGTACTATGTCTACTTTGTCATTGTGAATTACGGCGGTATAATTTAGGAAGCGGCCTTGTGGATGAGAGAAAAAAGTGGGTAGAAAATATGTTCGGAGAAAAGCAAGAAAAGCTGCCCCCTTTCTCCTCTTAGTAAGGGTTTCTTCTGATCTGTGTGTAACGGATACCTCTCTCCAAACACACTGTCCTGTTCTGATGCCACAGGATCCATCTGTGATGTGTCTGCAGTTAGTCCAGAAATAGCACCCACGGGACTTGCACGCTCCTTGGGCCTCCTGCGGGACCTTTTAAGCTGCACTGATACTGATAAAAGCCCCCACAAACCTGGCCCTCAGAAACCTCTGCCATTAATTAAGGTAATTAGGCTCTGGTCAGCAATTAGTAACCACAGAGAGCTTTTAGCAGCAGCTAAGACGTCCCCACTGCTGAGGGGTTTGGTTCCACACCATCTGCTGACAAATGTCACCACAGACGCTTTGGTTTCACACACAGGGAACCGGAGAGCTTTGTTTAAAAATGACCTCTGTGTGATCCAAGCTGCCTCCCAGACTCCCACAGCGTCTCTGCTGCTGCTGCAGGATCACAGCGCTTGTTCTTTGCATTTCTTTGGTTCTTTTCTCTCTCGAACACGAAAGAGCGAGCTCTATGAAAATCTATAAATGTTGTACAGAGCCAAAGTGGAAAAAAAGGAAACATTCACTGCACCAAATATCGAACAAAATTAAAACATCTGGGCTGTGTAGGAAGTATTGATTGGAGTGTAATGCTACATTGACTTGCTTGTATTAATAAGCCCATTAAAGATCCATATCGACGATATGTTGGTTTGTATTAAAATGTTTAAAATTGCCTATTTAAAAATGTGCAGGCAAAAATATAGTGATATTGATACCAGTTATTTTTATTCCCGGAGGGTGTTTTTTTTTTTTATTATGAGCTGCAGGGCACAGCCTCTGTGATAAATACACAGCAAAGTATGAACAAAAACAACAAACTGCAGAATAAATATGAGAAACATTCAGAAACAAATGTGGCATTTATGTTAATATCAAAACAGCAGCTTGTGTGTTTGAGAAATGTGAGGCATAAAGGGCTGTGTGTAGAGCGCGCTGATAAAAATAGGCTGAATGCACACATTCAACCTCAGTTGACAGATCATGCAATAACTCACATTACCTGAGAAAAGGAAATAAAGAATGCAGCTGTGCTGCTTTACACAATTTCACATTTGAAGCAGTTGGTGATAACAGCATTTTCATTCCAGTTCAGTCCCATAAAATTACCATTAACATTACAACTCATGCAGAACACAGATAAATGTAAAATGTCACCCAGTTCTGTCAGGCAGGAATTCCAGTTCCACAAGATTACCATCTCTGTCTGCTCTCTCCCACTGCACCTTGTTCTAATATTTCATTTACAATATTTCATAAGTTCATTTTCCCCCTGCTGACCATGTAAATCACAAATCAATTTTCATTTAAAATGCTTGACTACAGATTGCAGCTGAAAGCTTCTGGATTGTGGCTCAGCAATCTTGCAGACCTTTAGCAAATCTTTCGGAAACAGTGTGGCCGGAAAAGGAAAGCAAAAAGTGAGATGTAATTTCGACAAAACAACTCTGGGGTCAAACGGTGAAGGCATTTACTGGAAGCACTTTAGAAGCCCTGAAATATCATGGAAACAACACACTGATATGTGCTGTAATCTCTATAGCATTCAATATCCCTCATTTGCTGAACCTCAGCCATTGACTGCTCTACTCAACAATAAAATAGCTCATAATGAAAAGATAAACTCTATTGATTATGCATAATTGTGAGAAAGCTCGATCGATATATGCAATCTATTGTGTATCCTAAATACCAGATATCTTAATAATGGATATAGAGGTTGTGTAGTTAACTTTTATTTAAAAAATAAGATAAATTGGATAAATGAATTCAACAATTTGAATTTGCAGTAAATACTGAGCTACTCTGCAAATGACAGGAATAAAGTAGAGAAACTGCATTTCCTGTGAAAATGCAGTGTGAATGCTTATTGATGAAGAACTTGATCAAAAAACAGCTGAAAATTAGCTAAAAACATGCTGAAATGTAGCTGAAATGGAAGAACAAGCCAAAGTTAGCAGAAGGAAGTGGAAAGGACTAATATTTCCTGAATTATGTTTAAATAAACAGAAATGAGCAAAAAAGTTAGGAAATTGGCTAAAAATGCTGAAATTAGCAAAATAATAAAATAAATGACAAGTTGAAAAGGTAGAAAGAAGCTTAAACTACCAGAAGGAAGTGGAAGGAGATGAAATGAGCTAAAAAGATGGAATTAGCTGAAACAAAAAAGCTAAATTTAGCACAAAACTGCCAAATAGTAGCTGCAACAGCAGAAAAAGCTGAAACTAGCAGACATATGTTGAAAGGAGCATAGCAGGCTAATATTAGTAGAGAAAAGTTATTTAAGCTGAAAGTAGCCAAAATTATATA
>JAVCKU010000078.1:9705303-9720801 GCA_032273985.1 Hypsolebias coamazonicus
AGTGAATGGTTGTTTGTCTCTGTCCCTGTGATGGACTGGAGACCTGTCCAGGGTGTTCCCCCCCCCTCTCCCCCAGTGCTGGACGTGGGCACCAGTGACTCTTGAGACCCTAAAAGGAAGAAGCGGCAGATAATGGATGGTTGGATGATTGTTAATAAACATTTAAAGAAATTAAATCCAGCTCACCTGTTAGCACTGTTCAAATAAAGGAATATTATTGTTTTTGCAATTGTAAAGTTTTAAATCCTTTTTCGAGCGTCTGAGACTATTTTTCAGGAAGTAATATAAGATGTTTCTAAAAGTCCCAGAGTTTTGTTGTTAATATGCTCAGATTGTCTTGATGCAATAAAGTTTTTCACTTGTTAAAATGTTGAAATTATCCTAAAATACAAAAGTATATACTGTATTTGTCTCCTAAAAATACATGTATAAATCTTGACCTTTTGTTTTTGTTACCTTTTATCTAACTAGCTTTTTTATACATTGTATAACAAAAAAAAAAAGAAACATCAAATCAGGGTAAATTATCAAAGGACAAAGAAAATTCAAATTGTGCTCAGCAAAATAATGAAACTACTCGTTTGGGACTTATGAAATCATAACAATGAGCAAGTTGAGCACATTTTTACACTCGATCAGAAAAAAAAACTAAAACATTTTCCTACAAAGTGATGTCAGGGACAAATGACCAGGAGAATATAAGGTAACATCTACTTCACTAGTTTTCTTTAGTGTAAATCATGTGAAATTATACGTGGAATTGTTTTAAATGCCAAAAAAAAAAAAAAAAGTTTATGATCAAATCAATTTTGGAGTGCCGTTCAGCCGCTTCTACGTCACATCCGGCGATTCTCTCCGGAAGTACAGTTAATTTTTATTCACGGGGGGGAAAAAACACACAGCTGCAGTTGAAAAACACAACATCAAAGTAAGTTTCTGGGGGGTTATAATCGCGGGTTTCCCTTCGGGTCGATGTTGGTATCGTTCCCATCCCTCTGCGGAAACCTCAGCTCCGCTGTTTGGACTCTTTAGCTGCGCTCGTTTGTTGCGAGTTGCGAGCTACTAGCGTTAGCTTCTGGAGCTAAACACCAGCTAGCTGTCGGTTTCTGACTGCCTGCTTCAGTCAGGGACAACTGGACCTGTCCTCTCTTAAATATTCACTTAGATAACTTGTATACATGACACATAAGTGATGAAATCTTGATGGTACCGTCGTAACTTCCGAGTCTTTTAATTCAGTTCGGTTTTTGTTTGTGTGCCCCGTTAGCCAGGCTTGTTGCATATGATGTAAAAACAGGTACTTTTGGAAAAAAGATTGTAGATCATGCTTCACTAAAGAAAACTTTGAATATATGTTCTTATTTCTCTCCGATGAAATACGAAATTTCACAAAAATGCAAATAAATGGTTCAGAGTCAATATTTAAAAGGCAGCTGACGAGCAACTTGCATGTGTGTTTTTTTTTAGCTTATTTATATTTTCCTAATATTTCTGAGCAGCTTATACACTTAACAGTATTGTCTCACCTTTCATGTATTCTTTTTTTCCTTCTGTAATTTTTGCACTAACTATTGTTGATCTATTTTATTTCATATCTTTACAGCTTACATTTTTTTTAACTATTTTTTATGCGTGCACACACATGGTGTGTGTGTATGATGTGTATGTATATACTCTTCTGTATTCATTTATTTGTTAATTGTTAGGCTTCTTGATCTGGGACCTGAGTCCAAATTTTGTACCATAAGCATGCAAATGTGCGCTGGTATGACAATAAAAATCCTTGAATCCTTTATTTCAAATGTGTACCTTCTGTTTTGATACTTTTAAGTATTTAACTTTCTGCAAGAATCCAGTGGTTACTTTAACACATATCTAGTCATGATCAAATAAATGTTCATATTTATGGTTTTATTTATTTATTTTCACAGAATGCCTGCCCCAAAGAGAGGATCAAGTCCTCATGACTCACAACCCAAGATGAGGAAGTTGGATGAGGATGGAGAAGCTCTGCCAACCAAAATCGAAACGGCTACCAATTCTCTTATCGCAGAGAAAAAGCAAGAAAACACTGCAGCAGCGCCGCGGACTAAAATAAAACGATTGTTAGTGGAAAAGGGAAATACACCAGCCAAATCATCCAAACAAAGTTCTCCTTCGAAAGATTCCAGCAAATCCCCCTCTGATCCACCTGTGAAAAAAGCCAAGCTCCTGACTGCCACAAGTGCCTCCTGCGGAGAAGCTCCCTCACAGAGAGCAAACTCCAAAGCTTCCCTGAAGCGAACCACCTCTACTGAGTCTGATGAAGACCTAAGTAGCGATGGTAGTAAGGTGGAGTTCTTCGAAGAGAAAGATGATGAAGATGAGGCTCGCTGCATCCGAAAATACTCCAACAAAGCCAAGCGCAAAGTTGAAGAGTTGTCTTCGGACCCACAGGAGACGAGCCAAGATTTATCATCCTCACCTTCGGAGCCTGCACAGATAGACCACGATTATGATAGATTATCAGATTCCACATCTCTTCAGAACACTGGGGTGGCTGAAGATAAAGATTCTGCTCTGTCTTTTACTGAACGAGAAAGCCAAGAAATTTCAAATAATGCAACCCAAAAAGTGCCAACGGACACTTCAACCTCTGAAACGGGGAGCGCTGAGACAAGCGTTAAAGTTGAGTCTGCAGCTGACGAACATAAAGATGTGGAATTACAATATCAAGAAAGCCAAACTCTTGTGGATCATAAAACACCAGCGTTTTCTAGAGAAATGGCAGACGGCGTCACACCTGTGGGTGAAAAAAAAGAAAAACAAGATGAAACGGAGTCCATCAAAAGCCAAAATGATGCGGATGACAAAACAATAGCATCACCAGAGAAAACACTATGTGCTGTTACTGGAGATATAATTTCAGGGGTACAAGTTGGAGATGAAAGAACTGATTCTTGCCAATCAGAAAGCCAGACTTGCCTAAATGTACAATCTGTTTCTGAAGAGAATGAGCTGAATAAAAAAAGCAAAACTAAGGAACAAGTAGTATCTGAAGCTGCTGGAATCTGTGCAGATAAATTAGATGGAGTTCTGTTAAATGTAACAAGTTTTGCTCCAGAACATGTAGAAATTAGTCCTTCAGATAATCAGCCTAAGGAAAATGTAAAAATGTCTGAGTTTTCTAGTTCAAATACTCAAATAGATCTCAGTTGTCAGTTAGCTTCAAGAGAGGAATTTGACGCTGCAGATATTCAAGCTGAGATGCCAGAGACAGTCGTCAGCTTGTGTGATGTGAACGAAACGCTTGAAAATTTTGAAGAAAGTCCTAGAGACAGTGTTGACTTCGAGCCTCCTCAGACTTCTGCTTGTTCTGAAGCTGTAGTTGAAGTACATCTGACTCATGGTGCCGTGACACCTGATAGCTGTATTGACACTTTATCAGAATGTGTGGTTCTTCGTGAGGAAAACCAAGTAGAGATGCTTTCTGACCATTTGAAAGTTCCAGAGCGTCAAAAAACACCTGAGGCGGTTTTGCAGAGTGACGAGAATTGCCTATTTAATGAAAAACTAGCAAAAGTAGCTACACTAGCTGAGGGAGATTCTACAGGGAAAGAGAGATACATGAGTAGTGCTCAGTGTTCTGCTGCAGAATTCAAAGGGGATGTACAGACTTCTCATCCAAATGTTACAGTAAAAACACAAAATCAGGACGCTCATGAATCCACTAATTTTCATGAGGCTCATTCGGCGAAAAAATGTGAACCTTTGGAAAATGAGACCGTGGGAGCTGAATGTGGGAGCGAAGCAGAGACTCAAAGTGTGACGGCAACACAGACTGTTGTAACACCAGAAATCTCTAATTCAGAACCTCCAGTGGAAACGCGAAAGCAGGAAATCCAGGAGGTGAGTGAATCCACCACAGTCACGTCCACCGAGATTCACAGCAACGTTGTAGCTGAAAAATGTGAAAATATGGAAACTGTTGAATGTGCTGTTACAGCTGAGGGTCAGAGTGGGATGGAAACACATCTTGTTGCAACATTCAAGCTTTCTGATCCAGACGCTAAAGTAGAATTGCAGATTCAGGAGAGCCCAGTCAGCGAACGCACCGCAGTCGTACTCGAAGGTGAAAAAGATCCAGAGAATGCAAATTCTGAAAGCAGGACTGACGGTGAATGTGTTGGTTTTACAGCTGAGAATCTAACAGAAGTGGATAAACAGACTGTAATAGTGTCAGAGGAAGTTTGTACACAGATAGAAGAAACATACAGCCATATGAACCAGGAGGTCAGTGAACACACCATAGATGTATGTGACAAAGCTCAGAAAGTTTTGGAGAATGCATATTGTGCCACTCAGACTCTGAGTCCAAGTCAAATAGAGGTCCATGTACTGGCTGCAGCCACTTCTCAGGAGGTCTCAAACGTTGCTCGTGTAGAAGAAACACAAACGCCAATGGTCAGTGAACCCACCACAGAAACGTATAAAGTTCAGAACGAACTGGAAAATGTTAATTGTGCTGCCCAGAGTCAAATTAAAGTTGTAGACAATGTTCAGGCTGCAGCCTCTTCAGAAAACGTCTCAAACGTGGCTCCTATAGAACAAATGCAAATTACAACGGACAGTGAACCTATCACAGATGCACCTGATGATGCTTACACGGATCTAGAGAATGCAGCTTTTAAGAGCAGCAAAGATGTTAGATGTGTTTCTGCTGCTGCCCGGAGTCAAATAGAAGTTGGTGTAGACACTTCAGCATCAGGGAAAGTCTCTATAGAAGAAATGCAAAGCCAGATTGTCAGTGAACCTACCATGCACACTTCGGTTAAATGTATGGGGGATCATTGGGAAGAACATTTAAAAACGGTTGAGAATAATGAGTTTAAATATGATTCTCCTGCTGTAACTCTGAGTCAAATGGAAATGTGCACCACATTGGCTGTGGAGAGTTCAAGCCCAACTCCTGCATCGTGTGTAAACAGAAGCCAAACAGAAGAGGACATGCATGCACCTGAGAACATTTCGAGCACAGCTTTTGTGGTTGCAACACAAACTCCACTGATTATCCAGGATGTCAATGGACAAACAAGAGACAACTCTAATAAAGAGCTCCATGAAAATATAATTGTGGAAAATTTACAGAAAGTGAAGAATAAAGACGAGGTACATTCAGGATGTGTGACTGTACAAGAGGATCGACTCAAATCAGAAATGCAGGTTACACCAGCATCAGTGGTTCTTGAAACAGTGGAGATACACAAAAGCCCAAATGAAATGCATATGCAGACTGTAACATCAGATCAGGATAGTGTATTTCCTGCAGTGGAAATGCAAAACCTACAGAGCCATGATGTCATGGAAGAACATAAAGACACAACATCTGTAGCTGATGAAGAGAGTCGAAACAAAATGGAAACAACAGAGACTTCAGTGTTATCACCTTCAGCAGAAACACAACACCAAATTAGTAACAATGTCGATGATTCTTCAGCAAATGTTTCTGAACAGGTCCAGGCAAATTTCAGGATTCTTGCAAATGAGAGCAAGGCTGTCGAAGAATGTGTCCGCACTGCTGTGGGAACAAACAAAATGGAAACACAATCAGCAGAGGGACTACAGGAACATTCTCGACCAACAGCTACAAAACAAATACCAAGCCAGAGAGGTCAGGAAGTCTGTGAACTCACCGCAGACACAAACAGTCTTGTTTTGCAGTCTTCAACTGAAACGCAGATCCAGAAGAGTTTCAGTGTCGCTGAAAGTTTCACGATTCCCACAACTGAGGATCGTGAAAACAAGAGCGAAGAAAGTATCAACACTGCTGAGTCGACACACGAAATGGAAACGCAGTCGCCACAAATGTTAGAGGTTTCCCAACCAACCACTTCAGAAAATGCACAAATCCAAAGAGGAGAGGAGGTCAGTGAACTCACCGCAGACATTTCTGTTTCTCCACCTGAAACACTGATTCAGAGAAGCTGTGATGTCACAGAGTCAAGTGGAGGATCTACAACTGTCCAGGAAGATGTCAAGATTCACTCCAGTGAGGGCGATGAAAATGAAAACAACGCCATAGAATATATCTGTGCTACTGATAGGACGTACGAAATGGAAATACAAACAGCAGAAGAGCTACAGGAGATGTTACCAACAACAACAGAACAAAGTGAAGCTACTGAACTCACCACAGACATTTCTGCTTCACAACCTTCATCTGAAACGCATGTCCAGAAAAACCTCAACATCACAGAGAGTGCAACAAATACTTTTGTGTGCAATGAGAACACAGCTGTTGAAAAATCTTTAGGCGCTACTGAAAGGACAATTGAAATGGAAATGCAAGCAGCAGAAATGCTACTTGAGGTTTCTCAACCAGCGTTTACAAAACAAAGACAAAAACTGAGAGATCAGGAGGTCTGTGAACTCACCACAGACACAAACGCTTCTTTTTTACCATCTTCATCTGAAACCGAGATCCAGAAGAGCTTTATTGTCACTAGCCCTGCAAATGATGCGTCTGAAACTGTCCGGGAAAGCTTCAGCCTTCCCTTAAATCAGCATCATGAAAATGGGAATGATGTTCTCACAGAATGTGGCAGCACTGATGGAAGGACGAACGAAATGGAAACGCAGTCAGCGCAAACGTTAGAGGAGGTTTCTCAGGCGACGATTACAGAACAAACACAAAACCAGAGAGTTCAGGAGTTCAGTGAAGTCACCACAGACGCAAACCTTTCTGTTTCACCAGCTCCAGCTGAAATGCAGATTCACAGAAGCCTTGATGTCAGCGAAGCTCCAACAAACGTATCTGAAACTGTTCAGGAAATGTTCAAAATTTCCTCAAGTGAATGTCGTGAAAATGAAAAAAAGGCCTTTGAAAAACGTGCAGACACCGCTGAGATGACGAACGAAACGGAAATGCAAACATCAGAAGCATTAGAGGAGACTTTTCAACCACCAACCACAGAACAAACACAAAACCAGAGAGGTCAGAAGGTCATTGAACTCACCATAGACGCAGATGTTTCTGTTGCACCACTTTTAGCTGGAACAATGATCCAGATGAGTGTGGACATCGCACAGCCTGCAAGTGACAAATCTATAACTTTCCAGGAAAATGTCAAGATTTCTCCAAATGAAATTAATAAAAATGAAAACAAGGCTATGAAAAAATGTGTCCACACTACTGAAAGGACAAACAAAACGGAAACGCATCCACCAGAACTGCTTCAGGAGATTTGTCAACCAACAGTTACAGAACAAACACAAAACCAAATAAATGATCCTATCAGTACTGAAAGGGAACAAACCCAAAATTATGTCATCACTTCTGAAACTCACCCAAAAATAGACACGCAGACATCGTTGACACCAGAGGTTTATTATCAGAAATCTGAGGTGGAACTTCAGAACCAGAGAAATACAGACGATAGTGAAGAAATGGACTCTTCCGAATGTGAGAACGTTCCTGAGATTGAAACCGACATGGAACCTTCTGCAAAGTCAGAGATTTCTTATCTAGCTGCTGTGGCGGACCACAAAAAACATCTGGCAGAGGAAACCACTGAACACACCATGCACCTATCTGATGAAATTCTGACGCCACAACCCATTGTTAACTACGAAAATAAAGAACGTGATGGACAAACAGAACCTGAGAATGACCAAGAGGATGTAACAAGTGGATCAATGGAAAGGACAGACTCTGCATTAGAGGAGGGCATGAAGGTTGAAGCATCGGTCAGAAGTGCTGAAGGAGGGGCTGAAAGAAGTGAAGTAATTGTTTTTGTTTGTAACCAGTCAGATGACACCGTTGTTCAGGCACCAGATGAGCAGAAGACTGTTCATCAGACTGAAGTTGAGTTTTATGAAAACCAGGTTGTATATGAGCCTATTAGCAGTCCAGAAAGTACCAGTGGTGAAGTTTGTACACCAATACAGCTGGGGGAAACCATTTCTTTTCTGGATCTTCAGAGTTCAGAGACCCATCACATACTAAACAAAGAATCCAACTTTTTAACTAGGGATGACAAACTGGTAATCACCCACCCTAAACTGGAAGATGGGGAAATTGTAAAGGTGGACATGTGTGCCTCAGATCGTGGAGCAGCAGTTCTAATGGAGGTTGACACTACCAGTGAGGCGCAGTGTCCTGCACATGTACACTTGGAGCAGAGTAACGAGACTGATGATGTAACACACATCGCTGCAACAGATGGCCGATCACAAAGTGCCTCAAAACAAGGTGAAAGATGGGACGTTCTGGAGCACATCAGTGCAGCAGAGTTAACTGAGCAGATGCAGGAGGATACTGAGGTTCATGACGCAACAGTCGTCGTGGCGACAACTCCAGCTTCAACTGAAATTGAAGTTACTGATGCTTCATCTGAGCAGATGCAGGAGGATACTGGCATCACGGTGGCAACTCCAGCACCGACTGAAGTCAAAATAACTGATGCTTCATCTGAGTGGGTGCAGGAGGACATGGGGGTTCAAGATGCCACGGTCATCATGGTAACAGCAACTCCTGCACCGACTGAAGTCGAAGTAGCGGGTGCTTCATCTGAGCAGATGCAGGAGTATATTGAGGATGAAGATACTGGTGTTCAAAACTTCACAGTCATCGTGGCGACAAATCCATCATCAACTGAAGTTGAAATAACTGATGCTTCGTCTGAGCAGGTGCAGGAGGAAACTGCGGTCCAAGACGCCACAGTCGTCATGGCACCAGCAACTCCTGCACAGACTGAAGTCGAAGTAGCGGGTGCTTCATCTGAGCAGATGCAGGAGTATATTGAGGATGAAGAAGCCACGGACATTGTGGCGACAGCAACTCCAGCTCTGATTGAAGTGGAAATAACGGATGCTTCATCAGAACAGGTGCAGGAGGATACTGGGGTTCAAGACACCACAACTTACATGGCGGCAGCAACTCCTGTACCGACTGAAGTCAAAGTAGTGGCTGCTTCATCTGAGCAGATGCAGGAGGATACTGAGGTTCAAGATGCCATGGTCGTCATGGCGACAGCATCTCCGGCACCGATTGAAATTGAAATAACTGATTCTTCATCTGAGCAGGTGCAGGAGGATACTGGGGTTCAAGACTCCACAGTCATCATGGCGACAACAACTACAGGACCAACTGAAGTTGAAATAACTGATGCTTCATCGGAGCAGGTGCATGAAGATACTGGGGTTCAAGATGCCACTCTTGTCATGGCGACAAATCCATCATCAAATGAAGTTGAAATGACTAATGCTTCATCTGAGCATGTGCAAGAGGACACTGGGGTTCAAGACGCCACAGGCATCATGGCAACAGCAACTCCAGCATCAACTGAAGTTGACATTACCAATGCTTCATGTGAGCAGGTGCAGGAGAGCACTGAGAATGAAGAAGCCACTGGCGTTGTGGCGACAGCAACTCCAGCTCTGACTGAAGTTGAAGTAGTGGATGCTTCATCCGAGCTGATGCAGGAGGATATTGTGGTTCAAGATGCCTTGGTCGTCGTGACGACAGCAACTCCAGCACCGATTGAAGTCGAAGTAGTGGATGCTTCATCTGAGCAGATGCAGGAGGATACCGGGGCTCAAGACGTCACAGCCAACATGGTGACAACTCCAGCGTCATTTGAAGTTGAAATAACTAATTCTTCATCAGAACAGATGCAGGAGGAAATTGGGGTTCAAAATACCACAGTCATAATAGCAACAACAACAACTACTACAGGACCGACTGAAGTTGAAATAACTGATGCTTCATCTGAGCAGGTGCATGAAGATACTGGGGTTCAAGATGCCACAACCAACCTGGCGACAACAACCTCAGCACTGATTGAATTTCAAATACCTGATGTTTCATCTGAGCAGGTGCAGGAGGATACCGGGGTTCAAGACGCCACTGTCGTCATGGTGACAGCAACTCCAAAACCGACTGAAGGCGAAATAACTGATGCTTCATCTGAGCAGGTGCAGGAATATACTGAGGTTCAAGACGCCACTGTCGTCATGGTGACAGCAACTCCAGCACCAACAGAAATTGAAATAACTGATGCTTCATCTGAGCAGGTTCAGGAGGATACTGAGATTCAAGACACCACAGTCGTCATGGCAACAATTCCATCACCAACTGAAGTTGAAATAACTGATGCTTCATCTGAGCAGGTGCAGGAGGATACTGAGGTTCAAGACGCCACCGTCGTCATGGTGACATCAACTCCAGCACCAACAGAAGTTGAAATAACTGATGCTTCATCTGAGCAGATGCAACATGATGCTGGGATTCAAAACGCCACCGTCGTCATGGTGACAGCAACTCCAGCACCAACAGAAGTTGAAGTAGAAGATGCTTTATCAGAACAGATGCAAGTAGATACTGGGATTCAAGACACCACAGCCAACATGGTGACAACAACTCCAGAATCGACTGAAGGCGAAATAACTGATGCTTCATCTGAGCAGGTGCAGGAGGATACTGGGGTTCATGACGCTACCGTCGTCATGATGACAGCAACTCCAGCTCCAACTCAAGTTGAAATAACTGATGCGTCATCTGAGCAGATGCAACAGGATGCTGGGATTCAAGACGCCACCGTTGTCATGGTGACAGCAACTCCAAATCCGACTGAAGGCAAAATAACTGATGCTTCATCTGAGCAGGTGCAGGAGGATACTGGGGTTCATGACGCTACCGTCGTCATGGTGACAGCAACTCCAGCTCCAACTCAAGTTGAAATAACTGATGCTTCATCTGAGCAGGTACAGGAGGATACTGGGGTTCAAGACACCACCGTCGTCATGGTGACAGCAACTCCAGCTTCAACTGAAGTTGAAATAACTGATGCGTCATCTGAGCAGGTTCAGGAGGATACTGGGATTCAAGACGCCACTGTCGTCATGGTGACAGCAACTCCAGCACCAACAGAAGTTGAAGTAGAAAATGCTTCATCAGAACAGATGCAAGTAGATACTGGGATTCAAGACACCACAGCCAACATGTTGACAGCAACTCCAGCTCCAACTGAAATTGAAATAACTGATGCTTCATCTGAGCAGATGCAACGGGATGCTGGGATTCAAAATGCCACTGTCGTCATGGTGACAACAACTCCAGAATCGACTGAAGCTGAAATAACTGATGCTTCATCTGAGCAGGTGCAGGAGGATACCGGGGTTCAAGACGCCACTGTCGTCATGGTGACAGCAACTCCAAAACCGACTGAAGGCGAAATAACTGATGCTTCATCTGAGCAGGTGCAGGAATATACTGAGGTTCAAGACGCCACTGTCGTCATGGTGACAGCAACTCCAGCACCAACAGAAATTGAAATAACTGATGCTTCATCTGAGCAGGTTCAGGAGGATACTGAGATTCAAGACACCACAGTCGTCATGGCAACAATTCCATCACCAACTGAAGTTGTAATAACTGATGCTTCATCTGAGCAGGTGCAACAGGATGCTGGGATTCAAAATGCCACCGTCGTCATGGTGACAGCAACTCCAGCACCAACAGAAGTCGAAGTAGAAGATGCTTCATCAGAACAGATGCAAGTAGATACTGGGATTCAGGACACCACAGCCAACATGGTGACAACAACTCCAGAATCGACTGAAGCTGAAATAACTCATGCTTCATCTGAGCATGTGCAGGAGGATACTGGTGTTCCAGATGCCACAGACAACATGGTGACAACAACTTCAGCATCGACTGAAGCTGAAGTAGCCGATGCTTCAGCTGAAGACTACGTGATCTTAGAACCAGTCCCGGTCCCAGAGAATGAGATTCATTTTGATATTGTTACTCAAGCTGTAGCTGAATCGGGCCTATCATCCTCACTTGGTCCAGATGAGGAGATGGCAAGTCAAAGTATTTTAAATAGTTCCCCACAGACTATTATACTTGAGCCTGTGGCACATCAATGTGAAACAACCGATGAGGTCAACAATACCACAGTAACCAGCTCGGGTGACGTTTTAGAGCAAGAGACAGAAAGAAACAGTCTTCAAGATGCTCCAGCTTCTGACCACCAACCATCATCTGTCTCTGTGGATGTAGAGATGGTGAACTGTCATCACACAAACAATGACAGTACTGCAGCAGTGATGGAGAACGTTGAATGTACACTGAACCAAGACGAAGTGCAGATACTGGAGGTTATGGAGATTGGACGTGAGGTGGTTGTGATGGAGGAATGCATCAAGGAAGACAATGATGTTGTCATAATAAAACCACCGGCTCAGCCTACCGAAGGTTCTAAAAAGTCAGAAAAGGAAGTAAATGTTACAAAGAAGCAGGACGCCAGTAAGACTGTGAAGAAGAAAGCGAGTGCCGGAAAAGTTGAAGAGATAAAGGGACAAGAGGTCGAAAAACCCAAGAAACAAGAAATGAATATGCAAGCGAGAACCAAAGCTCGTCTCGCAGCTCTGGCTGAGCAGAAGGCTGCAGCGGCCAAGAGATCCGCAAACAGACAGCAGCTGAACCTTTTAGCCCTGTGTCAGGAAATTGCAGAGGACATTGCCACAGACAGCATGTTGTTGAAGAAGATCGAAGAAGAAAAACAAGCAGCAGCTGCTGCTGAGGCAGCTAAGGCAAAAGCCATCAAGGAGGAACATCCAGACGTTACCTCACAAGAAGCAGAACCAGATCATGTAGTGACCCCTGCTGGACCCGAGGAGAGCCCTACTTCTGAGAACCCCACTCCAGAGTTGCCTGCTGTCCAGCCTGCTGACCAGCCTTCCACAGCCGATTCAGCCGAACCCAAGCCGGCTGCAGAGCCTCCAAAGAGACGCTTCTTCATCTCTCAGATTTCAGTGCCTCTAAAAGCTCACGAGAAAAAGAAGCTAACTCGATATCAGAGACTGAGACAAGTTGAACTGCAGAGAGAGAAAATGTCTTGGGCCCGCGTCAAGAAACTCAAGTCTGACCAAACGAGCCAGATGTTTTCAGATGTGGACTGGCAAGCGTCTTTTTCTGGTGGCTTTTTTATGGGTTCTACAACTCCTCCACAAGCAAGCAGTCCGTCAAAAACACCCCCTGTAAGTCAAACAACTGCCACCCAGCCGGCTCAACCAAAAGGAGACGCTCCCAAAACTGAGACTCCTGCTTCTGAACTTGTGAAAACGGACGTTGACAAAACGGAACCTACGAAAACGGAAAACACCGAAACTGAACTCGTTAAAACTGAAACGATCAAACCTGAACCCGCTAAAGCAGAAACCTCCAAACCTGAGCCCATTAAAACAGAAACCTGCGCAGCTGAACCCGTTAAAGCCGAAACTACTAAAACGGAAGCTCCTAATTTAGACAACCGAAGGATTACGAGGCAAAGTAAAGCTCAAGCGTCTAAAGCTGCTGTTGTAGATCCAAGACCTGCTCCGAAAGTTACCAGATCAGCATCCAAGAGGAGCCTCCCTGCAGTTCCTCCCCCCATGCCCAATGGACTTAATGCTCAAAAACCGAAGCCTGTGGAGTACAAACCATACAGACCCAGGCCAAAGTACTCCTTTGATGATTTTGAACTTGATGATGACGACTCTTTACTAGTGTCAACAATGAAGCCAAATCTTTCCACGCAGCCGCCTCGACCATGCCCCGCAGCTCAGTCTAAACCTCCACTGAAACCCACCATTTCATCACAACCTGCCAACCAGGCAAAGCTCAAATCTCAAGCAGCGCCTCCTGGACCAACGAGGCCCACTGCTGCGGTTCAAGCTCGCTTACAGTCAGCAAAGTCAAAACCTACAGCTGCAGCTTCATCGAAGCCTGTTCCCTCAACCAGCACGCAGTTAAAGACCCCCATCTTGGCTGCTTCGCAGTCCAAACTTGCTTCAGTTCAGCCCAAACCTGCTGCTTCTGCTTCTCCAAAGTTAAAAGCAGCTGGTGTAAATGTAACAGCACCAGCAGCCCCTCATCCGGACAGTCCAGCCCCAACAGAAACAAAACCTGCTGCTGCTAAAACTAGTGACGCTTCAGCGCCTCAGAAAACGGAACATCCCCCATCACAAGAAAATGAAACATGCAAGGTAACGCCAATTTGTTTCACATCTTTATGAAAACGCACGTTACTTACAGTAACACCTGCCTTTTTCCACACAGAGTACAGCTGATCCGCTGTCATCACTTCCTGCCTCTTCCCTTCCTTCTGTGGAGAGCACCGGCGGCACAAAGACGTCTGATGAATGTCCTGCTGGTATGATTTTTTTTTATTGTCGTCGCACAATTTTAAGACTTATTCAGCTTTAACTGGTATGACTGAAGTTTATCCTGATTTTAATGATTTAAAATGACCTGTAATTAGATGTTTTACACCATTTACATCTTAACTACATGTTCAAAATTGTTCTCCCATTTATTTCCCCACAGACACTGCTCGTCATTCTTCTGCAGAGAATGAAACCAAAACGGCAAAGATGGCAGAGAAGACATCAGAAATTCAGAAGTGAGAAGCTTCCCTTCAGTTTTTTTTTTTTTTATATGTTTTTCTCTCTATCAAGTCAAACTTGTCATGATCTGATGTGTGTTTGGATCCCCGCAGTGAAGCAAAGCCACAAGATGCTGCGACTTTTCTTTCTGATGCTTCTCTGCAAAAAGAGGTCAAGAAACTGAAGGAGGCCAACAAAGATGACACCCAGACTATTATTGTGAGTAAATCAGTTTGACCACAAATGTTATTGAGCAGCTAAAGATGTTTTAAGTGAACTTTTCTTTTCAATTGTTCACTTTGCGTCTTGTATATTAACTATTATAGGGGTGTATGTTTAAATTAGGATGTGCTGGACCATCTGTGTCTCCTTTTGTTTCCCAGGATGCAGGACAGAAACACTTTGGACCAGTGGCCTGCAGTGGGTGTGGGATGCTCTACTCTGCTGCCAACCCTGAGGATGAATCTCAGCATTTACTCTTCCACAACCAGTTTGTCAGTGCTGTCAAATATGTGGTAAAAGAAAGCCGTGTGCTTCTTATTTACCTTTACTTTTACAAATGAATCAAGGCTGTTAATTCACACAAGTCATTTTAGATTCTTGACATGTGAGTTTCTTCATTATGACGTAGTTTAGCCAATTTGAGAGCATTCTCTTGTCATTTATTACTTATTTATTTATTAAGCTTTATTTAACCAGGCAAATCGCATTGAGATCACAGATCTCATATTGTTACACGTGTTGCATGTTAATGTTACACGTGGTTGAAACCACGTGTAACATTACAGCCAATCACACAAACTTGACACCGAAAGACGAGGCATATTTTGATCCATACACCGACCGAAGCAGTTGGGTCAATCACGTCATCTGGACAGTTTCTTTTTTGTGAAAAGATGTTTCGCCCTCTATCCGCAGGGCTTCATCAGTCTGAGGAGTCCCAAGTAAACTTTTTTCCCCACTAAGCAGTACACTCCTTTAGTGGACCAACCAGTTTGCTTGTGATAAGATGATCATAACTATGGACTTCAATTTGGTCAGTTGGTCCCTCAACACAACTGATAACATTTCTTTAAAGAGAAGACAGGC
>JAVCKU010000078.1:9743503-9764549 GCA_032273985.1 Hypsolebias coamazonicus
TTTTTCTTTGTGCTGCAGGTGTGTTTATGAATCCCCCCCCCCCCCCCCCAGCAATCCTTTTATAATGATTGTACAACTAAAGATAATTATAGCTCTTTATTTTTATTAAGTCTGCTGTTATCTGTTTTACACAGGAAGTCCTTTTTTGTTTTTCAAACACTAATAAATGGGTACCACGTTACAATAAGGCTCCCCTTATAGATGGCTAATAACTACTTTATATATTATTAATTTCTCTATAAACACGTTATAAATCATTAATACTTGCTTATTATGCATTAATTAAGGGTGACAGAGAGACAAAACTGAACAATTTCTTGCTAAAAAGTGAACCAAATTTGTTCACCTATATATTTCATTTACCGTAATTTCCGGTCCATAAGCTACTACTTTTTTCCACATGAGCATGCATCAGGGTATTTTTTTTTCCACACGCTTTGAACACCATGGCTTATGCAATGCTGTGGCTGATTTATTTGTTTAGTTATGTATTTATTTATTTATCTGTTTGTTTATTTATTTTGATGAGCTAACGAACTTCATGCCGCCAAAACATTTAGACTCATCAATGGAGGCGCTCACATAGATGCCCAATACATGTCTTTCTTGTGGGGGTTCTTGTGTCTCAGTGAGACTATCTGTATAAATAAAGGTAAAAAATAAAAATCTGACCAATGAAATTATTGAACAGGTCATAGTGGACCAATGAAACTTGCCAGGAGGCTTGAAACAAAGCAATGAAGGCTATTTATGGGACAGATCTGGTTAGCAGGCCACAGACTGATGAAGTTTTCCAGATGGACGTTTCTCCCTTAAAGAAACTAGTCAAGATGAAATGATTTAACCTTTTTTATGTTATCTACCTGCTGATTGAGCTTGCAAACCTTGGTCATAGAGGAAACTATTTATTAGCATCTATAAGGGGAACCCTATTGTAAAGTGGTACCAATAAATGTAACTTTAATTGCTGCCACTGTTTGATTGTTTAAAAAAAAGTTTTAATCATTTGATATTTTTCCAGCAGATGCTGCCACCCTTTGATCAATAACTTTTACTAATTAGCATTTTGTAAAGTTTTTGTGTCCCCTGAGCTGAATTTTGGTGTGAAGTATAAGGAAATTGGATTTAAATTAATTTAATCATCTGATAAGTCTTAAAGATACTGCATTAAATGTTTTGTTTGCACAACATTTACACCATTTTTTTTCTGTTTTGAGTTATCGTTTCATCTTTTTGGATGATTTTAGTACGTTTCAAACAATTTTGTACTGTAATTGCTAATTTAAGTTGTTTTACCATTTACCTAAAACTTCTTTACAAAAGAATCTATAAAATGTTAATTTGTTTCTTGTGAATATTTGAAAAACAAATGTTCAAACCCTAAAGCTGCTGCTTTATTTGGCTAGTAATTAACAGTTTCTTCACTAGTTCCAGTGCTACTTTAAAAACTTTTTTTTTTTTGGTGCTTTAAACATGTTTTAACATATTTAAATTACCTTTATGTATTTGCATTAATTCAAAATGATTTATTTATAATAACTAACTAGGCACAACTAATTGTTTCACCACTTTTGCTCATAAAAGATTTAGCTCACTGTATCTGCACTTTGTGCATTACTTAACTTTACGGTGCATCAAGTTTTCTATTTTTATCTGCACAACTTTCCTCCATTAGTTTACACTGTTTACCTCATTAGAAGTATTTTATTATCTGTTATACTTTGTAAATCCTCAGTCATGTTTGGAATTAAAATGTTACAGTTTCTTCATATACAGTTGAATTTTTATAAATTGATGTTACTTTATTTTGCTGTTTTTTCCCATTTAATCACAAATGACTCATTATTGTTAGTCACATTGTCGTGTTTGTTGCTGCTCATCAGCGTTGCTCACTTTCCTTGACGTGTTTCATAGGAAGGAAGGTCCAGAACTGACTGGAAATCTTGTACAGCCACGTAAAGAACCAACACTTTTCAACCTCCTGATGAAAAACACAGCAAAGAGGAAGCTGAATGCTGATGTAGTCATCTTATACCCGACTGGGTACGAGCTAAAAATTGTCCCAAATGCCACTGGGGGATTCGAACAAAAGAACAGAGAGTGCTGAGCTGATCAGGAGAAGCCTGGAGTTGATTCAGCTCCGTGCGTCAACTCCTGACTGAAACAAATGTACAGTACTGGTCGGCTTGAACAACGTTCTACAACCACCACCCCCTCATATGGCCCAAGATATGTTTAATCTTTATATAATAATTTTTTGACAACTTGAATTATATATCATTATTGTGTTTTAGATACTCTTTCCACTCTTAATTGACAGTTATTCTGGCACATTTTTATATTTTAAGTCTGAACCGGAGGACTGTTTGACATAACACAATCCTATGAAATCACCTTGAAATATGTGCATTTTAGAATAATTACTATTCATCAGTAGCATTCTTATATTTCATTGAAAGCTACTGGTAAATGATATAATAGTCAGAGAGTCAGTTTCTTTATTTGTCATGCGCACCACATGTGGTACATGTGCTGGAACAAAATTATGTACACAGGGTCCCATTTACATCCAACAATAAAATGTAAAAGGAAAACAGCAATAAGATTTAAGATATGAACTAAGAAAAACATTAATTAAAAAAAAAAAAAAAACCCGCTAAGCACTAAGCATAAAATAGTAAACATTAACAAAGGTTAAAGATAGAAATATGGGTTTTTGTATACTTTAAAATACCATATATTTGGCCATTTTAGGCTCCAATGTCTTTTGCTTGCAGTTCTTTAAAATTTCCAAGTGGATTAATGTGACACAAAACTGGTTGTTAAAATTTTAAATGAGTTTTAGGTGAACTTTTTATCACACTAAACAGTGTGTCGATGACATTTGAAGACTTAAATTTCAAATAACATATTTTTTGGACTATACTGTGCACTTAAAATCCTTTAATTTTCTCAAAAATCAAAAGTATGTACTAATTCTGGTTGTGATTAATGACCTCAAACTGATTTTCTGTGGTTATTGTGAATGAGTTGAATAAAGTTTGATTTAGCTCACTGTTTTGTTTGGCTTAATGTGCCTTATAGTCCGAAGAAAATATGGTAAAAACAATTATCCATATAATACGTAGATAAAAACAAGAAAACAAAACGCATGCCTTAAAACAATGCTACATTTCAGCTTTGCAATAAAAATACTTCTCAGCATACATGTGGTTATTCTGTTAATTTTGACACGCCAGCTGACATCTTGGAAGAACAAAAGCATACGAGAATTTGTTCCGTTTGTCAAACGCATTGCACCTGAATGAGACAAAAAGGATGGAAGTCAAACCACGGGGTCAAGTATTGAGCACTGAACTGTATCTGTGAATCTATATTTAGTGGGAACACAACTGTACTGGTGTGACAGGCAGAGACTATAAAAGCAATCGGGCCTGAGAGGAACAGCATTTGCCTGGGATTATGAGCAACCGGCCCTGCTTTAGACAACAGACACACCCTCTCCTGCAGCTGCTCCGCATGCTGTATTTTCAATTTACTATCAATGACTTAATCAGCTTGGGCCCTCGTAACCTTTACGTCTGCAGCTTGTTCTAAAACCGGGCCTGAGTTCATGTTTTACACCGACTTTGTGTCCGACATGGCACAAAACGCCTTTCAGGTTCAGCCTGTGTTGGTGCCATCGGGACATTATGGTGAAAAGGCCCTCCTCCCGTAGCGTTTCATGGTGTTTGTGCCGGAGCTGGTCAAATACAGCTGATCTTGCTGGTTTGTTGAACCAAATCGCAGCCGACTGTGTGAGTAAATGAAGCTGTGTTTGTGAAAGGCAGCCACCTGAGAGGAGATTGGGACAGTACCACGAATAAGTGCTGTAATCTCACAGTGCTGGCAGTGAAGCCCCAGGACACACAAACATATGGGCAAATGCACCTCCACCGCCCCACACACACACACACACACACACACAGTGGGAGCACCCTTATTTCCTCTGAGATGTTCTGCTTCTCACGGCCGTCCTGAAAGATTTCAGTTTTCTTGCTTTGATCTGTCTGGACGGTTTCTTTTTTACTGAGATGTTTCGTCCTTCATCCATAGGACTTCATCAGTCCGAGGAGCCACAACAAACCCAGTCCCACAAGCAGCACACTCACGTAGTGGACCAACCAGTTTGATGGTAATAAGATGGTTTCTGGAGCCCACCTCTCTCGTTTCTCTGAGGCAGCCATAGCCAAAGTGGTTCAAAACATCAAAGTTCATGCTCATTCATCCAGGTAACCAGATGTTCAGTCCAGAGGACCTGACTTAACTTTGTTGGATTTTCTACCTGGATTATTGCGCATGAACTTTGATGTTTAAAACCATCTTATCACCATCAAACTGGCTGGTCCAGTATGTGAGTGTGCTGCTTGTGGGACTGAGTTTGTTGTGGCTCCTCAGACTGATGAAGTCCTTTGGATGAAGGACAAAACGTCTCAACAAGAACAAAAAAGAAACCATCCAGATGATCTGATTAAACTTTGTTGGATTTTTTTTTACCTGGATTATTGAGCATGAACTTTGATAAAAAAAAAAAAAAAGCTTGTTTTCTTGTGTGAGACCTTTAAAAATCATGAGCTATGTTGCATGAAAGGTAAGGTAGTTGCAAATAAATTGGCACGTTTGTCAGTTTTAGTTTATGTAAAATTCAAAAGGTAAAAAAAAAAATCAAGCTTGTGTGCTTTATCATAACAAATACAATATAAGAAATCACAAGCTTGTTATTTTTAAAATAAAGTCAACTAAAATTAAGATTACAAAGTAATATTATTCAGTTACTACTATATTTTTCAGACTATAAGGCGCACTTAAAATCCTTTAATTTCCTCAAAAATCATCAGTGATCCTTGTGTATTAATTCTGGTTATACTTACTGACCTCAAACTAATTTTATGTGGTTATTGTGAATGAGTTGAATAAAGTTTGACTTATCTGTTTTGTTTCACTTAATGCGCCTTATAGTCTAAAAAATACGGTATACATTTTCTTACAACATATTACATCTGAAACTTCATCCATTTATGCCAAGTGTTCAGCTGTAAACGATGATTATTTGAATTTGTCGTCTCTGGATGCAATTAAGACAGTTTAAAAGTCAAAACTAAATTAAAAACCAGCGCATGTAAAGTTCAGACAACACAACGCAACATAAATAAATGAGTAAACCACAATGACGTCATACAAAGAAAAGGAAAAGTCTAAAACTGACGCTCGGCATAAATATTTGAGCCTGAACAGTTAAAATCCACCCCCTGAGCGCTCCTTATCAATTAGCCCTGCAGATCAGCAAGGTGTGGAGATAATATCACGGCTGACGTGGGGGGTCTGCCTCGCCCTAAGTCCGAGCAGGTGACCCCTTCCGCCCACGCTGCTAAAGCCTCGGGGATGGAGGCCTGAGCCTGTTGTTCTGCACCCATTAGCTGCAACAACAGGGAGGATAAACCTGCCACTCAGCTGCAAACTGAATTTAAACGCAGTCACACCAATTACAGTGGATTCTCCCCCAGGGGGGCAAAGGTGTGTTTGGGTGGCAGAGTGGAAGTCAAACATTCCTCGGCTTTACCAGAAATGTATGCAAAAAAAAAAAAAAAACCTCATTTTTTTTTGTTCGTTTGAACCAATCCATCTTTTTTTTTTTTCTTTAAATACCGTGGGAAGCGTTTAACTCCTTTTTAACATGAGAGGATATTTTAAAACATTCACGAACAAAGCCCATGAATATATACACACCTCTGGAATATGTTTCCTCTGAAGCGCTAAAAATGGATGGTGAGGTCAGGGCGATTGACCCCCTCCGAGAAGAACCTCTTCCTTTTGAAATAGGGAAAATCTCTATTTATAAAGCCGGTCGCTCGTCGAGTTATAAATACACTAAATCGTCCTCAAGGTTTAGTCTAATCTCTTAAAGATTTTTTTGCCTGATAAGTTTGATTGATGTCAAAAGCGACACGCAGGCCTCACTGGATAAATATATCAGAGCCGTTCGGTGCGTTTAAATAAATCCTGACGTCATCGTTATGTTAATGCACGAGGAATTGTTACAGAGGAGAAATCACAGACGTCGTTTCAGTTACAGGAGTTCTTGCATTTATTATTTTTTTAGACAGGATGTAGCTCCATGCTGATAAAACAAGTCACACGAACGCCGGGCCAGGAAGCCGGGTCACGGGCCTCTGCCGCCCCGCTTCCAGGTGAGCAACTACTGCTGCTGCAGGGAAAACCCAAACCTGTGAACTGCAGCTCCGAATGTCTTTTGCACGCCCTGCTTTTTGTAGTGTGACAGTTTCCTAAAGATGCAGAATAAAAGCAATAAACGCAGAGGAAGAGTCTATTTGCAAACATTTATTTTCCAAAAGTGCAAAAGTATTAAAAAAAAATACTCAGTATGTACACAAACTTTAAAATAGTGACTGTACAGTACATCTCATCACAAAGTGAGCTCATATCCCTGAAAAAGAAGTAGAAAATAGTGTTAATTTGTTGTTTTATGTGTCTTTTAACTGCACGGATACAAAGTTCTCGTCAAAGCTGCATTTTAAAGTCCCAGTGGAACAAGCAAAATGTTTTTTTTTTTTGTTCCAGTTTGAATCACAGATTTGAGGTGTGTTGTTTCGCAGCAGTGTTAGGAGCTGCTGTAGTTGCAGTAGTACACGGCTGTGCTGGCGTCCGACAGCACCGACGATATGAGGCTCTCGGGTCCTTGCACGCCGGCCTCGTGCGGCCCGTACGCCAAACCCGCCATCTCCGCTCGCGCCGACGAGGAGCTCAGGTACTGCTCGAACTCGCTGCGGTCCACCTCGGCCAGCAGCTCCGAGTGGTGCATCTGCTCCACGCTGTCTGCTGAGTGGGAGTCGGGGGGTGGGGATAGCTGTCCTGCCCCGCCGGGGTGCCGCTTGTGGCTGGAGCTGCAGTGCTGGGTGTAGTACATGGCCAAAGGGTTGGGGCATCCCATGTAGGAAGGAGGCTGAGGGGGTTGCTCTGCGGCAGAGGCTGGATGTCGGTGCACGATGGCGTTGTGGTGGTTGGAGAGGGGCTCCTGCTGAAAATCTACCTGAGAGTGATACGGGTACGCAGGCATCATGTGGCAGTCCTCTTGCGAGTGTGGGGAAAAGAAGTCTGAGTCTACAGCGTCCAGAGGAGACGTGTCGGGCGTGGGAAGACTGTAGCTTTCATACGGACCCCCAAGAGTCTGAGGGTCCCTGTAGTGGCCGAGCGGCTGCGGAGGAAGTTGGAAGCCGCCGTGCTCGTGGTAGCCAAGGCCCAGACTCTCCATGCACACCCTGCCTTCCCCTGGCATGGGCTGAGCCTGGTGGTCGGGCACGCCGTGGACCAGAAAGCCAGAGTCCAGCCTCTTAATCCTCTTCACCTGCTTCCGCCGCCGGGGCCGGTACTTGTAGTTGGGATGGTCCTGCATGTGCTGGACCCGCAGGCGCTCGGCCTCCTCCACGAAGGGCTGCTTCTCTGTGACGGGCAGGGCCTTCCACGATTTCCCTTTAGATGACAGAGCACGTCAGTTCTACTGTATGTCAGCAGCTGAGCACAAACACAACCTGTTGACAGTTTTAAGGCCCGGACAGGATTTTATTTATTTATTATTTTTTTTAATTATCATTACTCTGAGGCCTTTAAAATAAAAAATAAATGAAAGTGACAAGATATTTGTCGGACTCACCCAGCATTTTGCTCAGCTCTGCGTTGTGCAGGTCCGGGTTTTGCTGCGCCAGCCTCTTGCGCTCATCCTTGGCCCACACCATGAACGCGTTCATGGGCCGCCGGATGCGCGGCTCGCTCTTCGCGCGGCTCTGGCCGCCGGAGCCGGACGCGCACGCCTCGCTCTTCACCTTGGCGTCCCCGAGAGGACTGAGGGGGTCGGCCCACTGGCAGTGTCCCATCCCAGGCATCATGACTGACATCGCGCACCTTGCCTGGCTCTGATCGTCGCTGGCGTAACCCGCATCAGGACTGCTCATCTCTGTCCAGCTGCTGCGAGGAGGAGGAGGCGCGCGGAAACGAGCAAAACCTGGGGGGGAGGTGAGGGGGTGGGAATCAATTCTAAAACGTCTGGGTTTGAATTTGGAAAGGAAAAGTCGCGTCCATCTGTTTGTTCCAGGCGCAGCAGAAGCTGAAACGTTTAGAGACAAGTCAGCAGTGAGTGCGCGTCCGTGCGCTATAAACTCCCAGGCAGCCAATCAGCTGGTGGAGGGGAGTGCCCACTACTACAAAGGTGTGAAAAAGTTCGGGCCACCCCCACCTTTTACCCTTGTTTGGAGCTGCAGCCTGTGGATTGGGCGCTGGAGGCTTGAATATTACGTTTGCAACTTTTACGCACGGCTGGGCGTCCTGGACCTGGACCTGGGGGGGTGGAGTGGGGAGTAATTGATTTTATGAGACTGAAATCAACAAGAAAGCAAGTTTAAATCAACAAAATGACCTGTGTGATGTTGAAACAACAAACTGCTGGTGCTTGTTGATCCAATTCCAGATGATCTAATTGAAGATGTTAATAAAACAGTGAGAAAAGAATCACATTAAATATAAATCAAGCCTTCACCTGACAGGTAAGATGGAATAAAAACTGTTTTTTTTCTCTCTCCAGCTCCCACAAAAAGTAACATTTTATTTTAAATATTCATGTTTTTTTTTTAATAAATAACATTACATTTACTTTAAAGTATTTTATGCTTTATAAACGTCTCCTTGACACGTTCATATGACCCTGTTTAGTTGGAAACCGGGTTCTGTGAACAACGAATATGTTACCTGTTCTGGATGTTTTGCTGTCAACGCTGACAGAGTCGCTTCAAA
Organism: Hypsolebias coamazonicus; assembly: GCA_032273985.1. Classification (NCBI taxonomy): domain Eukaryota; kingdom Metazoa; phylum Chordata; class Actinopteri; order Cyprinodontiformes; family Rivulidae; genus Hypsolebias; species Hypsolebias coamazonicus. Next base: position 9,752,345 of record JAVCKU010000078.1, read on the forward strand.
CTTTAGAAGTCAAATATAAACCTGCGTAACTCTCAGAGTGGCACACAACTTATACAAATGTGTGAGAATGTGTTGTTTTTTTTTTTAAATGTCTGGATTTGATCTGTTTACGTAGCTCCAGCTGTGGTCCGAGATCCAAACATCAGCCCGTATACGTGACACGGCGGAGTTTCTTATCGGAGCTTGCAGACCCCAACCTGTCAGCTTCGTCTTTTCTGGGACCATTTCCATCTTGTTGTGGTCTGGTTATAGGGCTGATAGAAATATGAGCTACTTACGCAACCTTTTTATGCCCCCATAGGCCAGCGGGGACTCGAAACGTGTCCGCTAGGGGTAGTGGGAGGGTGGGTGTTGGACAGAGGTCCAGGCAGGCGCTGCATGAGACAGGATCTGGACCATAATACTGTCATCGTCTATTTTACCACTGATGACCTGATATGGTTTCCCTCCCTTGGTTCCAAGGGGAGAAGAGAAAGCGGGACCCTGTGTGTGCGTGGTGTCCATGCGAATGCGTGTGTTGACATGGGTGTGAGTCTGAGCGCGCCCCGGCCGCCTCTCGCTCAGTGTGGGAGTGAAAAATCCTCCGTTTGATGGTGGAAGAAGTCGTAAAGTCTGGCGTCGCAGCCGCACTTCCTCAAGGTGAGGTTCAGCGTCGACCCAAAGGAGGGGGACGAGTTGATGTGGAGGGGACGAGGAGAGGCGACACGCCTCACGTCGACGCTCTTCGTCCCTCCATTCCTCCCACCAGTACCTCCACCCCGTGCCTGGGGAGTCTGGAGCTGGGTGGGGGCCAGGGATCTCGACGCCAGCCTCGGGACTCCACGCTGAGGGAGAGGTCACTTGGCTTGCTAACACAATGGCATTATCTCAGTTCCAGCCTCGGCTACTGCGGCGGTGAGCACTTCCTGTCACTCTGCAAGCACTTCCTGTCCTTGGCGCGGAGGCACAAACTGTCCGCCTTCCAAGTGAGTTCTGAAGCACATCGAGCCGCTGGTCGCCATGTGTCTGTGGGTGGTTTTCTTGGGAATTGCACAATGTGTTTGCCGGCTCCTTTGTGCTGAGCCGCAGAGCACCAGTGTTGGTTTAAATCACAGGAACGGAAGGTATATATGTGTTAGCACTCCGCTCTAATCCCAGGAGCCAGACGAGCTGCGCAGTCCTGGGCCGGACAAAGTTACAGAGTTCAAACAATACTGTGCTAATGAGCTGCAAGCGCTGAAGGCATAGTGCTTTTTACTTTTGCAGCGTAAGAGCGTAGTAGTCATTTAAAGCTTTGGAAATAGTTTCAACAACTGGTTATAGAGCAGCCGGGTTCTGTAATGTTAACAATGCATGTTTTTCTTTTGTTTTCTTTTACTCTTTCTTCATTTTTACATGAGGGAGAGCAGGAACATACAAGACATTCATCCTCTGAAAATACTTGATCACATTTGTAACAACAAACACAAAAAAGGCAACAAATTGCCAGTTTTGGACTTAAAATCTGTACCGCAGTAAAAGTACAAATAAACAGACAAAAATGTACTCTAGTAAAAGCAGAAGTACCACTTATGTAAAGTAAATAAGTACTTGCTTTTAAAAATACTTAAAAGAAAAAAATGTATTGCCTAATGCAATGGTCTACAATACCATGTAGTGGGTCTATTTGTATATGTTCTGTAATACATTAATAGTTTTGTGTCATTTTAATGAACAATGCTGCAGATAATACACGTACATGTTTTTATTGTGTGACACAGTTCACACTTGGACTTGTGATTCTGTGCAGCAGAATTTCAGGGATGACCTGCAGAGTTAAACATCATTAATTAAAATAAGAAAGAGGAATGATTATACCTTTGAAAGTTTTTATTTAACACAAAACAAAACCACCAATGTGTCTTTTTTACTGCAGTAAACACGTTTAAGTAAAAGTTGTCTGTTTGAAAAAAGGAGCATTAGACCCAACAAAGGAACAGGCTCTGATCATTTCAACTCCAGTTTGTCTTCAACTCTAGTTAAAATACTGTCTAGTCAACCTTGTAATGGGTCAGTAGTGAACAATGTTTTAACTTCTGACACCATTTTCAAAACCTGGACCTGAGTGTCGAGACATTTGGAGACATCTCTTGTCTCCCAACATCCGATGAACTGAAACATTTTAATATTGCAGCAATAATTTATTGTTCAATTCAGAAGAAGTTGGTTTTCAAAGATTTTTGAGACCAGTCTGGATCTTTTCAGAGAGAAAGTCTATCCTGCTGTACTGAACAGTCTTTCAATAATATTTCAATAAGGCCATGGGTGGTGTGCATCTTCTGGCTGACTCTCTACAGTGGAATCCATTTTGGGTGTGTTAGTGGTGCTGTGGATGCTCTCCAGCTCACTGACATATATACTAGAATATGTCATTGATCCAGCTCTTCTTGAAGGCAGGTCTAATGTTACCTGTCCACTTTGCAGTGATTCAATGGACCAACTCCCCTCTCACCATTTGTTACTTTCAAACTAACAAACAAATCAAAAATCTGCAACGTGAATGTAACTTGTAACACAACGCATTATAGAAATGTAGTGTAGTAGAAAGTACAGATACTTGATATAAAATGTAGTAGAAAAGTCGAAAGTATGTACATTTAACTCTACTTAAGTAAAGTACAGATACATGACAAATGTACATAAGTACAGTAATGAAGTACTTGTACTTAGTTACATCCCACCACTAGTTACACTCACAGTAAAAAATCTGCCCTGAAGTCTGATTATCTTGATTTCCAGCAGTCATTTACCACTTTTTGCTGGACTAATCAAAGCTTTAGCAGCAAATAAACTCTTAGCTGAGCCCACAGCTGACCCAATTCATACCAAAACTAAACATCACAGGGTGAGGGACATGCACAAAAATAAAATGCACACTTCAGTGGGGATCTTGAAATAAATCATAGTGGCCACATCTTAGAATGCTTAATGTCTTAGCCAAGATCATGGACCTCTTGTAATTATAAAACGCTGGTGTTATCTTTTGCCAAACCAGACAGCAGGCAGTATTTGTATAAAAGGCCACAGCTACAGCTTGGTTACACCACTGAAACCATTCGGATTCATCTTATGATGAACACAGATGTCTGTGCAAAGATTAGTGGCGGCTTGCCAGTGGACGCATGAGTTATTTTGAATGAGGAGAGGTTTTAAGCTAATGGGGCGATAGAGGAAAAGTCATCAAACGTCTTGGAAAAACATGTACTCTTTGCAGTTTTTTTTTTCGATGGAAATCCATCATTTAGAGTCTCATATTCCAGTTAGGACCTAAAGATTTTTGTAACTTTGTCATAAACTTACAAAAGGCGTTTCATAAAATAAAGCCAGTATTTTCCTTACCTGTATGCGTATTTTGTACATGGTGTGTACTTTTATAGCACTTATTTTTTCTGTGCCCTCATTTCTCCATTCACATACCTATATCTCTACAATTTCATCAGAATACTTGTTTTATGGAGTCTAATTTGTGCTTTTGGACTGCATTCATACACCTATGGGTGACCCATTGAGGAAATAAGGGACTAAGTGCTCAGGGACACGTTGCGACTGCGCACTGTAGGAATTAAACCAAGAACTCTTTCATTGGAAGTCTGACCCACAGTTTCCTAGTCTATACTGCAAAGACATTTTCATTCCTTCCGGTTTCACATCACACGGTTAACATAATTTTCATGAAATATAAAATGTGTAAAGTGCTTCTGAAGCGCGTGACTCACCGCCTGCCAACTGGATGTCACCAGCTGGGATAAGCCCAAGTAAAAGAAATGCTAACTCTATGTGGGCACGTCCACTCAGACATCACATTAACAGATGACATGCCTACATGAATGCAAACATACACTCAAGCACACGCACACACCCATTGCCAAACACCCACCATCCATCTTTTCTCTGCACACACACACTCACTCAGAAGCTGCTGATGGTTGTTAAATCTGTGTGTGGTGTCACTGTCAGGCAGAAGGTGGGTGTGGTGTTCACTGGCTGGTTAAACATACCAGAGCTTAAATCCTGAACAGACACACACATTCACAACAACACCCTGCTCCTCGCTTACTATTCCGCTGCTCTCACTTTTGCCATCAGCTGGTTCAAGGTTTGGCTCCACATTTTCAGCTACAAAAAGGCTTTTTCGTCATACTTATGTGTATTTTTACTCTAATTCAAGTGTTTTCAATGTCTTTCTCTTTTGTTTTCTTCTCTTGTAACTATACTGGATATGTCAGTTTGCTGTAAATACCCTGGAATATCTGAGGCAAGTCAAGAAGACCATCTCCTGTGAAGTGTTTGAGGTTTTTCTGTCTGAAATCCAAAGGACAACGCCGCAATGTGGAGGAAGGGGAAGATGTGGATATCGTTCTCAGTGCTGATATGCCTGTCAGTGGTCCAGCTGTGTGTGGGAGATCAACCTGTGGAGGAAGCCATCACAACCAGTGAGTAGGAATAAGGGAAAAACATATATAAAATAGATGGTGAAGTTGTTGTTTTGTTTTTTTAAGTGATGTTTTAGAAGAAAAGCCTAAGTTAGATGAGCTAAATGACGTATAGCATGCAAAAATGTCAGTTTTTGTGTACTTGCACAGTTTAAAAAAAAGGAAGAAAATCTCTTTAAAAACATTATTAGATAGCAGGTAAAAACCAAAACAAGTATGCCATTTTTTTTTCTCCTTGATCCTCGTGAATACATACAATGTGGATAAACAGGAAGAAAGACAACTAAACATGTAGCAGACCCATTTGGGTCAGGCTAGTAATGACATTTTAAACAATAAAATTTTTGTGCTGAGAGGACCTAACCATTTTGTTTGGAAATAATGTGGCATTGTGAGCTCATGTTAAAATAATGGTGTGTTTGTGCACACGGTGTTCAGACGATGACGCTCACTGCTGTGTGGTTGGGTAGTGTGAGTCAGAGAATATGAGACTTGGCCACATCTCAGAGGAATCCATCACTGTTGAAGTATTATTTTAATTGGCAGAAAGTTGAATTTAGTCACAAGTTGGAAAAAAAGAATACCGTATTTTTTGGACTATAAGGCGCACCGGATTATAAGGCGCAATATCAATGAACGGGTCTGTTATCATACATAAGGTGCACGGGATTAAAAGGTGCATTGAGCAAACTAAAACAGTCAGGTAAGTCAAACTTAGTTGCATCTATTATGTGTCACTTGCGTTTGTTACACATCACCTCTGACAACCCGGAAATGTGGGCCGGTGTTGTGCCAAAAATCAATGGCTGTTAAATGGCGGCCATGGGAACATGCACGAGAGGATCTCAACAAGAATTAAACAAGATTAACACTTAAAAACAATTATTTGTTTGCTCGAAATTATAGTAAAGGTGTTTCTCAGTCTAACTTTTCCTTAATAAATGCAATTTGATGGTCAAACCAACTGCATTGCAAAAACCAATACGCAGAAACATGAATGCGCAGAGGGCGACTCGCTGTCCAAAATTTAACAAGATGATCACCAAAAACAATTATTTGTTAGCTTGACTTTATAATAGTAAACATGTGTCTCAGTCTAACATTGCTTAATAAATGCACTTTGATGGTCAAATCAGATGCATTTCACTGGGGCGATGCAGCAAAATGAAGCCGATTTGGTTGCTCCAGGTGGATGATGGTGGCCAACTATGGCAAGCTGATTGTGTCATTAATATCCATTTTACCTATTATATGATAAAACGGCATGCCTTACTAATTGACTACCATCTAGTGGCTTAAAAGGGTAGTGTTCATTTTTTTCAGTCAGACTGAATGAAAATGGTCATATCTTAGTCAAAAATTGGTTTATAAATTTGGGGAAAAAATCCATTAATACTTTGGCGTATAAGTCACAGGGCATGCAAATTATGCAAAAAATCACAACTTATACAGTGAAAAATACAGTGCTTTCTCCATCATTGTACATAAGATGCACCGGTTTAAGGCTCACTGTTGAGGTTTGAGAAAATTAAAGGATTTTAAGCGTACCTTATAGTCTGAAAAATATGGTAAATACAGTTCAGGATTAAACCCTAATATTCAATGAACAGAAGCAAAGTTAGAATGCTAACACAATTTTGAATTGCAATGTGGTGGTCTTTTCTTCTAAACAGGCATATGACATTATGTAAAACTTTTTAATGTGGGTTTAATAAAAGGCAACCACCCCCTAAATATTGTCATTGAATTTTGTGAGCTAAAGGGAAACTAAAATGTGCAACGCTGGGTGTGATTTGTTCCATTTGCTTGTACTGTTGACTTGCATCAATTCAAAAGTTTGATGGGTGGAGAAAGACAATGCAACAACTGCTAGCTTGCAGGACAAACAGGATTTTCAACCTTTACACAGATCCTGCACCAGAATTGGTGCGAACCCAAAATTAGAATGTCAAAATGAGTTGTCTGCTTGAAAGGGCTCAGCTCTGTTCACACATTTGGAAATAACTATTTTGGACTTGGATGTTGGAAAGGTGGAAGTTTCTCACCAGCACCATCTTCAGGATCCAATATATTGAAGTGTTGTTCTGTTAGTTGGCATCACGTTTCTGCTGTTCGGTTGAACCCATGTGCAGGCAGGACTTGGAGAACTCAGGATGAAAGTAAAGGTTATTTATTAGAATAAACAAAGAGGGCTGACGTGGCAGCAACAACTTATACGATCAAGGGAGAGACACGGAGGGAGGTAGAAACAGGACAATGCCCAGACAAAAGGGAACACAGAGACGCAGACTTATGTAGGGATGTTAACGACAGACAATGACAAACACCTGGGGCAGAGACAATCAGAAACAGCTGGGGATGCAGGAGCTGGGACTGACCACAAAAGGGAGACACACTAGATAATCACACATCTGCACAGTGGCTATAGCCCATTAAATCAGTTGAATGTATAGCACTGCAAAACCATTACCAGTGAGCATGTCACTGTAATGTTTGTGCATATACAAGTTTTACATACTGTATATAATAAGTATGTGTATATTTGGGAGTGGTGGCGCAGAGGTTGGAGGTGGGCTGTGATCAGAAGATTGCCAATTCAACACCTGGTACAGACAAAATCAAAGAATGTGGGTGGGACAGGTAAAACACCCACACCTGCCCCCACCCTCATTTGCCTGAATCTGGGCCCTTGAGGACGACTCTTAACCCCCACCATCTGCTCCTCCGGGCACCCTAGATATCAGCTCTCTGCTCCACACAGAGGGCTGTGGTAGCTCTGTGGTCTGTGGTTGCGTCAGGAAGGGCATCCAGCGTAAAAACAATTGCCAAGTCTGCGTGCGACTAGTTCGCTGTGGTGACCCCTAACGAAGGGAGAAGCCGAAAGAAGAAAGAAAAAAAAAAGAATGGGTTTAAACTGGGTTAGGATGGTTTTAAACTGTGTTATAATGGTTTAAACTTGGTTAGGATGGTTTTAAACTGGGTTAGAATGGGTTTAAACTGGGCTAGGATGGGTTTAAACTGGGTTAGGATGGATTTAAACTGGATTAGAATGGGTTTAAACTAGTGTAGAATGGGTTTAAACTGGGTTAGGGTGGTTTGAAACTGTGTTATAATGGGTTTAAACTGGGTTAGGATGGTTTAAACTAGTTTTGAATGGGTTTTTTAACCAGGATGTTTAGGATAAAGTTCAGGAACGTCAGCTGATGGTTGGATCCACGCCGAGTTAAACTCCGAGCTGAAATCAACAGAGCGATGTGTTTAAAGGTCGTCTCTTCCTGATGGGTCGCCTCGGCTCCTTAAAAGTCCGAATCAGTCAGCGCTAACTTCAAACCGACCCGTGAGCCACAGAACCAGCAGGTTAATTGCTGCGGGACTCATCAGTAGGAAACTAAATGTTTCTAATCAGAGTTCTTCTTAAAGACTTTGTAATAAGATTAAGATTTAATTTGTGTTCTCAGATGTAAGACGTGGATTTTAAAGATGATTAAAGCCTTTATTAAAGGTTAAATACTTCTGTCACCTGAGAACTTAAATATGAGCAGTAAAAAAAAAAGCTTTGTTTACAGTTTTTTAATATTACTGAACCAAATGTTGGAAGAGATCGGGCTGGGCCCAAACCATCAGCTGAACTTTTGAAACGTTTTCTCCAAATCAAAATTCTAATCTATTTCTAATGGAGAGTATTAAAACGTTTGGAGTTCCAGATTTTAGAGAAATGCATCAAACTTTTGGATCATTTTATTTCAGAACCTGCAGCTGAACTGTTGGAGCTTTTAGAGCAGATCATATTTAAAAACAGCTAAAAACCCCTCCATAGACGAGCATGGAGTGATAACACAGGTCCTGTTTGGACCTCCTGCTCAGAGCAGAACCCTCACTCAGAGTCTAAACGGGCCACAGGAAGTTGGACGTCTGTCTTCACATCTTTAACTTTTGCTACACAACCAGCGGTTCACACGGAGTTTATCACTCAGTGATGTCACGGTGTGATATAGAAGGCGGAGCCTGCAGCTCCATGTCTAACCAATCAGATTGCTGGTTTCATGATGGTACACACACGTTCAGGTCTTTACCGTCTTGTAGGGCCTTCAGAGGCCTGGACAGATGTGCAGCCACAGCTGGTTCCTCAGTTCACGCTCGTGTCAGACCTGAAAAGACTCATGAAGTGGTTAACAAACAGACGAGTCTTGACTCGAGGCGACAGCTGACTCACTTAGAGAGGCTGAAACAAACTGAGCGAACTCTCGACTCTTTTCCCAGAATGCCTTCGCCTAAAACGGGACCAAAGCAACAAAATGACCTCGCCTCCTTTTCCCCAGAGCGCTTGAAACGTTCTTCCCTCAAACTCTCGTGGTCGCAGGACTTGGCTGCTCATTTGGTTCTTTATGGACCGAGGTCGAAGGTCGTCTTCACAGAAGAGACTCTTGTCTTTATCTTTGATCGAACATTTTAATAAATGTTCTTAAAGGAAGACGTTCGTTTTGATTTTCACCACAGAATGTCCAACTCAGCCTGATGATGTCACACATTAACGTTTGCAGCGTTTTTACAAACTTTTCTTATTTTCACCAATTCTTCTTTTGTCGTTCTGTCTCCGTCCCAGAGAGTCTTTGCTGGAGGACTGATGGCGTCCTCTCAGAGGTCAGAGGTCAAACTATTGACTTTCTTTATGTGAGCTGGCCTCTTAAGTCATCACTTCTTCTAAAGCGTGTAAAAGAATAACAAATCCTATTTTTGTTATACATAAAAGAGCTGTAAGAATTATCACTAGAAAGCATTTCAGTCACCCATCAAGTACTTTATTTTATCAACTGAAGTGACTGAAGTTCCAGGATTTGGTAGATTATAGTATTTTATAAGTTATATATAAAGCTCATAATAACACATAACCTTTAAATATCCAAATAAATTTTGTTGAAAGTTGTTATATCTTACGGGGATAGAGATATTTGTGAAACCGAAATTCAGAACTACCGTAGTTTGAAGGGACGGTCTACCTCAGTCCAGGGAATTGGATTGCGATGTTAATTAAAAATGCCAAATCAATGTGTACATTTAAGAAAATGATCAAAGTTGAATTGTTAAAAAAATATACATGAATTAGCTTAATGTGTATTGCATGAATTGTAGTTCAAGAAGGAGTTATTTGTTTTGTTTTGTTACTTGAAGATTATTATTGCTTGAATTAATTGCTTGGAAAAAAGGGGCAGATATAATAAGATTTTTTTCATCCTTCTGATGCCTTTCATTTTATTTTTGATTGTATTTATAATTGTTTATGGAATTGTTTTGTTTGGTTTTATAAAAAAAAAATACATTTTACAAATAAATAAAAATAAATAAATAAAAAGCAGAGGAACCGTCCGAGCCGACTGCTGAAGACAAACCACCGACAGGAAGGAGCTTCGAGGAGTTTTCGTTTTACTTCCTGCTTTTTGTTTCGAGCCACTGAGGCCCGTTCTGATGAAAAAAATTTGAAAACTTTTGCGTGACAAATTATCTTTTCAAAACGGTCGTCACAGTATTTTTGAAAATCTTTCCCCATTCGTTCATAAAGTCCAGGTGAAAACTGATGGACTTTGTCTCCAACCTCAGACCCACTCAGTTTTTACCGCTCAGGATGTCTGTCCACTCAGTGACTGTCTGAGACTTTCTTTCTGCTCAGAGTTTCTGCATGTTTTAATAAGAATGCTGCCAGGGAGTGACACCCACAGGTTACCATGGTGACCCTTAGTTGAATGTCATATTAGATTCCTACGTGTTGGGTTTTGTCTTTTTGTGTCTCGGTCCGGGCGCTGTCGGAAGGACAAACGGGGAGCAGGAAACTTTGCTGCAGACAAACGGACCTGCAGCTGGTTCTGGTCCCGCCTCATGTCCTGTTTGGAGCATTAGACCTGCAGAGAATCAGGAACCTCCAACATGTTTATGAGCTGATGCAGCGGGGGTTCAGGGGGGTAATCCGTCAGGTCCTGACGGCTCATTATGATCCTTGCAGCACTGCAACAAAGCTTCCTCTTCAATCTGCAGCTCGTCCTGCAGGCCGCTGCTCCAATTGATCAGTTCTTCCATCGATCTACAGCCTCTCTGATCGATTGGAGCACGGAGGAACTCCTTGAGGTGGGAGGCAGATTTATTCTGTTGGACATTCAAATGGTTGGATGTCCCTCAGGACAGGCTGTTGGCAAAGAACCGCTAAAATGTTATTTTCCTTCCTTGTTCTGCGAGAGGCGGCAGCTTTTTTGCTTCCCCCCACCGCCCCCAAAGTCTTCATTCTCCCTGCTCCGCTCTCTGTGCATGTCTGAAGCTCCTCGGGTACTCATCTCCCGAACGTAAATTAAGATTATGGATCTGGTATCATGGACGATCAACTCTATTGACAAGATTTTTTCAACAAAACGACAAGGTCCGGGGGAACCAGGTGCCCAGCACAGATGCACCCGGGTGGATACGTCATGGATTCCTGGGGAGATTGGAAGGTGATGTGTCTCTCAGTCCTGTCTGTGGAGGATGTTGAAGATGTATACATAATTGGATTTATGATAGCAGGTGCTCACTTTTTGGCATCGGAGGTGCTCTGTTCTATCGGAAATTGAAGAAGGTCTCGGGAGCCGTTTTGGCTATGATCGAGCTTCCAGGCCAGTGTGAAGGTTTGATCCATACCGTGACTTCGTTAAACCAGCAGATTTACGAGCTAAACTGTAAGGCGGAGGTGATTTCTGAGAATCGCAGGCCACCTGCAGCTGGGATTTGTCAGTGTGGTGGTTTCGACCTTGAAGGGGACTCATAGCATGGATCAGTGGAATGTATTCCCATAATTAGGCCATTTTTGGAATCGAATTGTCCAGATGGACTTCAAGTCTGAAGGAAAAAAATCTGTCTGCCTGAGAAAATCAACAGTCAAGCTTATCTGAATCTGACTCCCCGGCAGCCTTGTAATGGGCTGACTATCAAGTTTCTCCTGGGACATGAGTAACCAAGGATACAAGCTTCATCTATCGCACCCTAAAAACGAAAAATGGAGTTTGGCATTAGTAAAACCATCATATGGGCTCAAAGTTAAACATCAGCTGATACAGCAAGTAGCAACACACTCCAACAATCCAAAACTCTTAACATTATGACTGGTAGTAAAGACTAGAGATAGCAGATTGATGACAAGGACTCAAAGCGTAGAAAAGGTGAGTGTCTTCATTTACAAGTGAGGATGGAAAATGTGTTGTTTGTTTTTTTGCAGGCGGTGAGAGGAAGATCCAGTGGTTCTGAGGAGTGGTGGCTTGTTTGGTCTAAGAGGTAAGTAGTGTTGCAGAGAGCGACAGGGCGATGGTGGTATGAAGTTGATCCAGGCTGATATTTGGTTTGCAGGAGCAGAGATGATGTCTGGCGAGGTTCCTCTTCTCACATATGACAGTGCTCCAACCCATCCAGGCTGTCATTGTAAAGTTTACAGTCGATACAGAAGTTTTTGGATGCATCACAAACAATGATGAGTCCAGCTACAGGCAGGAGGTGGGACACCTGGAGAGCTGGTGCAAAGAGAATAACCTTCACTTCAATGTGAAGAAGACAAAGGAGATGATTGTGGACTTCAGAAGGAAAAAACACACCCACACCCCGCTGAACATAAGAGGATCTGCAGTGGAAGTGGTCTCCAGCTACAAGTACTTGGGTGTAATGACGACCTCAGCTGGAGCAACAACACCACCAGTCTGATCAAGAAAGCTCATCAGAGACTCTACTTCCTCAGGCGGCTGAGA
>JAVCKU010000078.1:9793917-9808888 GCA_032273985.1 Hypsolebias coamazonicus
ACTTCAATAATTTCAAATGATGAAATAATATATTTGAAGGATGACAGTAATGCTTTCTTGTAATAACCCTTATAGATCTTTTCTGTAAAATAAAAATAGTCACATGACATTTCAAAACATGCAGTTTCTTTTTATTTCAACCCTTATATCCAGGAGCTTCACTTTTTCTATCAGTGTTTATGCCTCAGATAAAGAATTTTATTGTTTTATATATATATTTTTTTTCTGACACAGTAAAAGCAGGATATTGTCCTGTGCAATGATGAGTCTTGCTTTAGCCGTTTGAGTTCCCCACGTCCTGTCAAACATCTGACGTGCTAATTACAGCGATGTTCTGATCAGGACTTGGTCGGTTCTGAATCTGTCCAGCTTTGTCATGCTGCTCCAGAGATTACTCAGATGACAAGTGTGTTTAGATGTTTGCTGGGCGCCACTTGTCCGAGCATTCCTTGCCTGGGGATAATGACCTTCAGCTGTTGGAAGTGGAAACTCTGCAGAGAGAAGGTACTTTCAGCCACACCGACAGGCTTAAGAGCTAAGACGAACGGCACGCCAAGCCAGTTTTGGAATACCTCCCTCAGCATCCCGTCCCTGTACCGTGTTACTCTGCACTTTACTCTGACAACAAAAAGGTTAAATCATGTCATCTGGACCAGTTTCTTTAAATGAGAAACGTCCACCACCACCCCACCATCCAGAGGACTGCCAATCAGATCTGTCCCATAGCCTTCACTGCTGTTTCATTTAACATTTTACAACCCTTTTTCTGAACCACTCTGGCCTTGGTTGTCCTGACACTGTTTCTGTGAGTAGCAAGTTGGCCACCTGGCCTAAAACATTTGATTGTTGTACACGATGACTGACTGTTTTGGATGGATGTGTGTTGCATGTGTTAAAAGTCTACTTCTGAGATTCCAACAGGAGGTTGGCTTGAAATACTGCAGTGAAGACCACCTATGGGACAGATCTGGTTGGCAGACGCTTTATCCAATGCAACCATCATCCCAGACTGTTATTCTTTAAAGAACAGCTTGACAGTGAAATTGAGAAGAATGTTGCTGCTCCGGACGTTTGACAGCTCATTCCTTTGGGTGACGCTTGTTTTTTGTTTTTTTTAAGAGGGATTTACTTTTCCCTCCAAAATGGTTGTCTTCTCTAACAAGGTTAAACTTTTCTTGGCAATCTCAGGGGTGGCAGCGAATAGATCACACAGACAGCACATGTGAGTTTCCAGGCTGTTTAATGAACTCCATCCCATCCACTGTTTTCACATCTTCAAATAGGACTTGTAGTCGTGGACCGTTGACATATTTCTACAAGACGTATAGCTTCAGACTTCTTTCTTTCCCCTGCACCCTCTGCTCAGACATGTTCACACTCTGAATGTACAGGTACTACCAAGGGTAGAGAAGATTTATTTCCCAAAGGCCTATTGGGAAAGAAAAACAATAGTTTAAACACATTCCTTTTAATTAGACATCCAGGTGAAATAACCGTTGACAACTTTCAGATTGAGTGAATCCATGGTGGCTTTTTGTAAATGTAGTCTGCTGCCACACGTGGTGTCATTTTTAAAGCTTCAGCTTTCTTCCCTCCGGCATGGCGGTCATTAAAGAACTATGTGTTTATGTGTTTGAATCTATTAAATAACAATTTGTCATTGCAACAATGAGTAAACACCATACTGGGTGTGTCTTTAAGACTTTAAATTTAAATTAGGTCAACATTCCCATCATACTGTGGTTTAAAAGTCAGCTGTGGCTTTTGGCCACAACAATTACTTGATTTCTTTCGTAATGCGTTGGTGTCATTCGTGTAAGTGCTGTTTGAAAGCCAAGCCGCTCCTCTCCACTTCTCCTGCTCTTCAGAGCCCTTCCTGTTTTCTCTACAGCTGCAGAGAGGCGACGTGTGAAGACAAAGACAGTGAGGGGAGGTATTATTAGCCCACCAGTCAGGCTGGACATCATCGCCACACTGGAATCTCTGCGTGGACGCTGATGTCCAGTCTAGATGAAATTCTTGCCAGTTGTTGTCTTGTTCCCGGCTGTTTCTGTTGTCCAGTTTACATAAAGTTCAACCGCTTGTTCCAACGCAACGCTCCGAAACATCCTAACATCTGGGTGCTCCTTGACTGGAGGCTTGTGCCCGGTCAAACTCACACTTACAGAAACTAATGGAACAATCTAGATTAAAAACATTTGTGGATGATGCAGAGGAGCTCAGCCTGATGGGAAAGTTTACAGAAAAGCTGCAACATTTGTAAAAAGAAAACAAATGGGCATCGGACAAACTGTGTAAAGTCCCCCCTCCTGCAGAGAGATCTAGTCCTCTACTGGTCTTCATTCATGTGTATCAGAGTTACAGGTTCTTCCACAAATAAGATGCTCAACGCATTTTAACAACTAAATAATTCAGTCATCCCTCTTTTCTTTACGCTTTCGTCCCACACAGCCTGGCGTCAATCTTCCTTTTAAACTGGATTTTTAGGCACTTTTTTACCAGCAGCCAGACACAAATACTCAATTTGTTCTCTTTTTATTAAATTAAATAAATATATGAACAAGAGATGCTATAGGGGCAGAGCAGCTGACCTGGGACCAGAAGGTCCTGGGTTCAATCCCTGGTCATTGCACACCTCGTGGTGTCTCTGAACAGGACACCTTATACACAGTTGTTCCCCGGGCGCTTTCCATAACTGCCCACTGCTCCACCTGGTGGTGGATGGGTTAAATGCAGAGAGATGATTTCACCATCACATGGGAACATACCATGATAATATATAACACATTATTATTATTATTATTAAATGATTTCACTGTTGGACATAAAGTGATATTTTAGCACCAACAAGATGATTGTCACGCAGTAGAGGATTGATGGAAGGAGACGCCTCTCACAGGGTCTGAGGCAGTTTTAATCAGATCCTGTTTCATATTTCTGACTCAACACTTTTTTTTTTGTTTGTTCTCCACTCATTATGATGTTAAAATTAATTTTGTCTATTTTATTGCATGGCTTTGAAATAAAACATGAATATTACACACAAAAACGTGTGCCTTGATGGAGAAGTACTTGGTCTTTTAGTAGAGGTTCATTGCTCAGCATAGACAAAAGTCACAAAATATGTTTTTAAATGTGAGCAGTTCAGTGGGATTTGGCATAACCAACGAGAAAACCCAGCTTGTTTTGGAGGTCATAGCTCAGGAATATTCCACAGTATGAACATCATTCAGAGTTTAAACACATCACAGAAAGTTGGACTGTGTTTGACTGAACTGGCATTTTGATACGTTTTAACAGTTTTAACACAGTTGCAGTTTAAGTTTTGTGATTTTAAAAAAGATGTTCAGAAAGTCTGATAAAACACTGGTCAAAGTTAAAATGGTTCAAAACTTTTGCACAGTACTGCACATGGAGGACCTTAAATGCTTATTTAAGGTCAATCTTCTTTCGGCTGCTTATTCTTCATGGGTTGACACAACAAGTCATCCTCCATCTCATTCTGTCCACAGTCCATCTGCCTCCATGTCCTTTCTAACTCAAGGTCAAGGTTCTTTATTGTCATTTGCATCGCATGTGGTACACGCTAAACTAAGAATATGTCAAACATTAATAGTGCAAAAACACTAATGCGCCAAACAACAGCAGCACAAACATGAGTCTGTGTGAGCAGATGAGTACGAATGAACACAGCAGCATGAAGTAAATCAGCAGCATGAGATCAGCAGCATGGGTAATCAGCAGCACATATCAACAAAGTGGCATTACAGTGTTTTTTTTTTTATTTTTCCACAGTGATGATGATTCATAAGTCTAACAGCTTCAGGGTAGAAGCTGTTCCTCAGTCTAGTGGTTCTGCACTTAATGCTCATTTAACTGCATCCATATACCGGTAGCTCCTGTTTTGCACTGTCCCTCCTCTGGACATGTCCAAACCATCTCTAACTTTATCTCCCAGTCGTTACACCCGTGCTGTACCTGTCTTACCACTGTCTTGTGAACTTTTCCTTTGACCTTTGCTGACACCCTTTTGTCACAAATCACTCCTGAAACTTCTCTCCATCCTCTCCGTCCTGCCTGGACTCTCTTATTTCACCTCTTTACCACATTTTCCATTTTCCTGGACTGTTGACCCCAAGTACTTGAAGTCCTGCACCTTTGTGACCTCTGCTCCTTGTAGCCTCACTCCACCACACATGCACTCTGTCTTACTATGGCTGACTTTCATTCCTCTATTTTTAAATGCGTACCTGCACCTTTCTATGTTTTTCATGGATACTATTTCTGTTTCTTCATAGTCAGTAGAAAATAGTCCAAAACGTGCTTTTGTTACAGTATGGTGTAAAATGTATTGTGATAAAAGTGGTGAA
This sequence comes from Hypsolebias coamazonicus, assembly GCA_032273985.1. Classification (NCBI taxonomy): domain Eukaryota; kingdom Metazoa; phylum Chordata; class Actinopteri; order Cyprinodontiformes; family Rivulidae; genus Hypsolebias; species Hypsolebias coamazonicus. The sequence goes on from JAVCKU010000078.1 coordinate 9,798,288, forward strand.
TTTAGTCCACATTAAAAATATTCTGAGTACCGGTAATTTATTCAGGGAAACTAAAAGATACCAGCAAGTTTTGTTGGTTTTATCCCTTCCTCAGCCCATGTGCTTCTGCAGAGCCAGGCTTGTTTTCCTGGTTTGACTGCAGAGCGCTGGCAGGTCAGCTCACGGCAGCAGGATTAGTCTGATATTTCGTGTTCTGCTCTGATAACAGACTTCCTGCTTGTTGTTAATTGGGCACTGTGTTAAAAATGTCTTCTCACTTATTGCGCTGGAGGACATTCATGGCTGACAAGACACAGGAAGACGTTCAGCTGCCAGTGTTTCAGCTCATTCATTCCGTGTCACAAGCAAGTATTTATTGTGCCTAACAAAACAAGAACACAATGAGCCGGCTGTCCTGAAAGCTGCACCCTTTTTGTTGTGAAACAGTCAGAGGTTTGGAGATTCTTCCTGGAGATGAAATGTTGGAAGATGGGAAGAAATTTGGCCAGAGGTTTGTTGGAGTAGGAGGACAGAGGCTTTGTTCAAGCTGTCAGCCTGTCTGCTTGTCTTCTGCCTCTCCAGGAAACTGGAAGTAATGGACTGTACCACAACATTTCTGACATTTCTGACACGCAATTCCTTCTGCAGTCATATCCTGCTGATACGAAACGATACCTGAAATACTTGTAGTGCGACAAGTCATATTAAAATCAAACAAGCTTTGAGTATTTTTATTGAAGCTTTATCGCCTGCCAACATGAAAGATGTGCGATCATTTAACTACTTCTGTGAATGAGTGTTTGTCTGTCTTTTAGCAAACTATCTTGTGAACTAAGGGGCATGTTTTACTCAAACTGTCATGAATTAATCACTGAATATCTACAACTGATCAACAGTTTGAGTCAACCTGATTTAAGATGGCTGAAGCAGTTAATTCATCATAGCAAACTAAAAAATGCCAAAATCCCAGTTAATCTGACAGATTTTGAGCTTAATTTAGGTGTAGTGGTAGCTAAGAGTAATCCCTAATGCATATGCAAAGTGCTAACAGTTCATGTAAGGCCTTTGTTTACAACTTTGACATGAAGGCACCAGATGATTCAGGGTCAGACGTCAGAGTTTCATTTCTTCTGTGTCTGCAGCGGGCAGTTCGCAGTTGTCAGGCGCTGTAAAGAGAAGAGCACCGGCAACCAGTATGCAGCCAAGTTCATCAAGAAACGCCCGAGTCGGGTCAGCAGACGGGGCGTGAAGAGAGAGGAGATCGAGAGGGAGGTGGACATCCTGCAGCAGATCCGGCACCCGAACATCGTGGAGCTGCACGACGTGTACGAAAACCGCACGGACGTGGCGCTCATGCTCGAACTGTGAGTCCCGCCGTCACTCAGCAGCACTAAAATGAAACGCTGTGATCAGACTCAACAGGCAGACTGAATAATATAACACGGCTACAGCAACATTCAAGATGCATGTTTTTAACATGATGTAAATCTAAAAATCCACTATCTTTAAAAAACACATTACAGATGTTTAAACTATGAACAGCATCGGACCTTGAACTGTGTTCCTGTCCAAGTTGGGTTTTGTTTACTTGGACTGTTTGCTCCTTTGTTGGGTGGGATCATGTGTATCAGAAAGAACCAAATGTTTCTCACAACTTAAACTAGAGAAAATGCAGTGTGAATGCTTATTGCAGAAGAACTTGTGGAAAAACAGCTGCAATTAGCTTAAAAAAACATGTTTGAATGTAGCTGAAGTGGAAGAACGAGCCTAAGTTAGAAGAAGAAAGCATAAAGAACACATCCGCGGAATTAGATTTAAATAAGAAGCATAAATGAGAACAAAAATTAGGAAATTAACTAAAAAAAGCTGAAAACAGCAAGGAAAAAAGCTGGAAAGTATCTAAAAAGCAGAAAGAAGCTTAAATAAATTGAAATGGAAGGAGCTGAAATTAGCTAAAAATGTGGAATTAGCTGAAAAAGCTAAATTTAGCACAAACCAGCTAAAACTTAGCTGAAATAGCAGAAAAAGCTGAAATTAGCAGAAAGAAGTTAATTAGGTGGAATGTAGCAGATATTACTATGAAAAACTTGAATTTATCTGAAAACAGCTGAAATTAGCTTAAAAAGCTATAAAAGTTAGCTGAAAAGGTAGAACTAGCTTAAATTAGCAGAAGAAAGCAGAAAGAATGTTTGCCTTGTTAGGCTGAAAGAAGCAGAATTGAGCATTAAAATGTGGAAATTATTGGGGGGAAAAAGCTGAAATTAGCAACAGCAACAAAAAACAGCTGAAAAATTGTTAAAAAGGCAGAAAGAAGCTGAAATTACAAGAAGGAAGTGAAGAGAGCACATTTTTTGCAGAATTAAATGGACTGCACGAAAAAGTTGAAACGAGTGCAAAAACGTGGAATTAGCTTAAAATGCTTAAATTAGCACAGAACAGCTAAATAGTAGCTGAAATAGCAGAATAAGTTGAAACGTGCATAAATTAGCCAAAAGGAGCATAACAAGAAGAAGCACAAAAATGTTGTAGTTAGCCGAAAGAATCAGAAAGGAGCACAAAACAGCTGAAATTAGCTGAAAGTAGCTGAGAAGTTTTTAAATTTCCACAAGGAAGCTGAAAGAAACCGACGCAGAACAAAATGTGAAAGGAGCAGTAAAAGGCTGTAAACAGATCTAAAGATTTGAAGGATGTAAAATGAGCTCAATTCAAATGACAAAAAAATAATAATGATTAATAAAAATAAAAATAAAAAAGAGAAAAGGCTAACTATTTCAAAAAGCTAAAGTTGCAACAATACTTAAAAATAATGCACCCTTCTGAACGAGCTGAATGTTCTGATTTATGATTTGTTGAAACAGCACAAAAATTGTGGAACGAGAAAGATGCTGAATGCTTCATAAACATTCAGACAATAATAGTATGAATGGCAGCGGGAGATATGCACGCCTTCAAAGCATGCTCTTGTTATTATTATAATTATTTTACTTTTATTTTCTACGTCACTAAAACAGCTTGTAATGCAAAATGTCAAATAAAAATCAGCTGATTTTCCTCTGAAACAAATGTTGCCTTAAACTTTCAAACAGAAGTATTTTTATTTAGTTTGAAGCTTTTTATTTGAACTTTAATCAGATGCAATCTTTAAGCATGATTTACTCATCTGAAGCCCATTTAGAAAAATACACCCTTGCGTGCTGTAGAAAAAGCCCAATCAATAAAACCTGAAGGCGCAGAGGAAGCTAAAGGATAAAAACACGTCAAAGTAAGCAGCACGTAGGGCTGGTTACTAATTACAACCATTATCAGTCATCCACTGGCTTTATCAAAGCACAATTTACCAAACTAAAAAAAGAAGCATGATCAAGGCGCGTTTTTTTTAACACAATTACCACGTAGAACAAAACCCCACCCTGATAGGCTTGATACAAAAGAAGGTGATGAGCTTAGGACGCTGAAACAAGAAATAAATAACTTTGTCAAATGCACCTTGTTTTGGAGGACAGGTGTGAGTAAAAAGAGGGCGCAAAGTCTAAATGAGGACTTTAGGAAGTTCAGACTCACAACAGGGGGACGCAACGATTTCAGTTTTATCTGCGAAGGTGTTTTTCACACGTCGCTGAGTTTATTTAAAACAAAACACCTTCAACAAATGCAAATGTGCCTGTTTATCTATTTTATGAGCAGAAAAAAGGAGCGGACAACTAAAAAGTGTTGCGCCTGCGCAGAAACAGGATCTTAATATTTTGTTTACATTCAGCGCACACCCTCATTTCAGAGTTGCATATTTGCAAAATGGCTGGAGTAAACTTTTTCGTTGATGGGCTCAGTTTTAAATGAGAACTATGAATATAATCAACCAGTTTATACATTTTCTTTGTGAGCAGGATATTTACAGGATTTTTTTTTTTTTTTTTAGAATTAGAGCTTGAATCAACAACCACTGTACCATTCTGCTGCAAGAAGTACTAATGGAATTAATCAGTTAGCCTGAAGGCCTCAGCATGAGCGTGAATCAAGTGGGCTATAATACTAAACTGAAAGTCATGTGTTTGTGACAGATGACTGGGAAGACTGCTTGAACTGAACTCGTTATTCAACTCCTTTGCTCCATTATTCTCCTTTAATTTGCCTAATTGTTGGTTGGCCCTAATCTGAAGTGACGGCGAGGTGTATCAGTGTATTGTCTCATAACCAAACAAGCCGAGTGCTCCGGCTCAATGGGCACTGTAGTTTTCTGAATAGGGATTGTTCTCTGTGGCTTTCTGATCACAATGTGCCATTGTATTGGACAGAACTCATATATGGGACGATCCTCTCCTTCCTCACTTTGGATCGGAGATGAGCAGCCTGGCTCAGAAGAAGAGGACGACAGAGGAGAGCAGGATCTCAGCATCTCTGGATGGAGTTTACGTCGCCGACGTGCAGAAACCTCTTGTGTTTTTGGATATGCAGCAACAGGAGCTGAGACCTTCATTTGCTTTTTTTTTGCATGATGGATTCTGAGCTGATGACGCAGGACTTTTAATGGTGGCTCTTCTGAGACATGTTGCCAAATGTGCAAATGTGGGAAAACTACCAAGGCGCAAACTAAAACTCTGATAACCAAGCACCACCCCGCCGTGAGCACCCTGTATTGTTCCATTCAGGTGTGAAGAGGACAGAATACAGATGTCTCAGGCGGACGTGATATTTTACAGCTGCATTGTAAGGACCCAGCCTCCACCGCCGCTCCTCCGTCACACGTTTGAGCAGATTCAACACCAGGTACCTGAGTGTGAGACTCCACACTCCCTGCGCAAACATCGCCTGGACCCGGCCCGCTGAGAGGATTACATTCACCCCCTGGTGAAGACAGGCTTATAGCTTCATTACTGAACACAATGATGCCCACCCCCACGCCACCACCACCTTCAGAGCGGAGATAACAGGCATTTTCTCAGCCAGATTTCAAACATTCTTCAAACTCTGAACTTAAACCAGAAGTTCAGATCGTTTTAATAAGACTTCTGCCATTATACACAATTAATATCTTACCTGTTGTAGATAGCTCTTTAAATGACATCAGTTTGGAGTTTAATCGGAGCAGATGGATAATGACTCTTTAAACAATTGCAGTCTGAAAATAAATTCAAGGCGGCCGATTAAAACACTATTTCACAAACTTTTTTATTTTTGGCGTTTGTTTAGTAATAAAAAGCACACAGAACTCTCTGGTTATTTGCAATTGCAAATAGCAGCAGCAAAACTGGTGATGTAAAGCAGAGATGGGCAACATTTTTTTTCCAAAGGGCCCCATCAAGACGTTTAAAGCAATCAAAGGGCCGCATACAGACGTGGAAAATAAATTTTCTTTATGATGGATGATCTAGAAGACCTTTTTCATACTTTTTCTTATTGTAGCATAGTTAGCATGCTTTAGAAAACACATATTTCCCTGATCTTTTAGGAATATTAGACATATTTTGTAAACTGGCTCTTCTGACAATATATTGTAGCTTAACATATACATGTTGGCTTAACATATTACACATGATAGCTTAACATGTTACACAGGTTAGCTTAACGTGTTATACACATTAGCTTAACATGTTATACAGTACATGTTAGCTTAACATGTTACACATGATAGCTTAACGTGTTATACATGTTAGCTTATGTTATATACTTTAGCGTAACATGTTTTTCATTCAACCTTTATTTAGGCATTTTAATCCCTGCTGTTATTCATGTTAGCGTAACATGTTACACATGATAGCTTAATGTGTTATTCATGTTAGCATAACATGTTAAACATGTTAGCTTAACATGTTATACACATTAGTTTAACATGTTATATATGTTAGATACATGTTACACACATTAGCTTAACATGTTATACAATTAGCTTAACTTGTTACACACGCGAGCTTAACGTGTTACACATGTGAACTTAACGTGTTACACACATGTTAGCTTAACATGTTATACACATTAGCTTAACATTTTATACAAGTTACCGGAAATATGCAAAACAATTGTTTTTCTAAGTCTTTAAAGCTTAGTCTAGTTTTGGAAACAAGATGACTTAACATGTTTTTTAAAAGTAGTTTTGCATATGATGTTTAAATTTCCTTAAATCTCTGATAAATTGCAGGTTTTTTTTAAACCATTCTTTTTTTTTTGTTTTGTAAAAATATTTTCTTTAACTAAGGATATTCGGGGCCTTATGGAGTTTGTCTAAGGGCCATTTTTGGCCCTCGGGCCTTAAGTTGCCCATGTCTGATGTAAAGGTTTAGTTTTCAGGAACCACTGTGACAATTTGAGACTGGAGTTGTTTGGGGTCTCAGCCCCACTGGAGCTAGCTCTTAGCTCATCAGTCCTGTCTGACTTGAACTCTGAGGTCGTTCAAAGATCTATCAAAGTAAAACATTGTTTATAAGGTTTCGACAGAACGTGACTTTAAAAGATATGAACTACTCCTTCAGTCATGTGGGGACAATGTTCAAATAAGAGCGAGGGACTTCGTGACTGTATCTGTTCACTTTTACACTAAACAAGCACTCGTCATCATCTGCTGAGATCACTGGCACACCATGTTACAATCTGCTCCTTCACAAATAAAAAATGAACATTTTCTCTGGTTATTTGGTCGTAAGTTTAAATTTTCTTGTTTGTTTTGAAACAACCCGAGTTATCTAAAAATGTCCCCTCGGACCATTAAATAATTCAATCTTAATCAAAAAGCAAACTTGTCCTTAAAGAAACATGATTGCATTAAATCAAGAGAAGACTTTAAAACAGGACGGTTTTAGTTTTTGCCTCAGTAAAAGAACAAAGTTTCAGCTATCTGATACCAGCGTGTACATTTTTACACAGATCAGTTCTTATTTATCGAGAGCCAGTGGTCTCCTCTACTGTAATCACTTCAAAGCTCTGAAGCTTTTAAAGCGGCCCTATTCTGTGTAAATTAGGAATTGTATTCTGCGCTGATAAGACCCTTATCTGCGGAACTGAGGAGATCTTTCCAAGTGTTTTATTGTCCACACGACTGAGCCTTGTGTGTCAGGTCGTTGGGAACGCTTGTGATGTTCTCAGGTGAGTCGAAGAGCCTGTCTTTGTCCTCCAAAGAGACAAGGGAAAGGAGCATGGCACTTGGCTGTCATTAGTTCTAATTATTAACTAAAACTTCCCTGAGACATCAGAGTTGGTCGTAAACGGCCTGTTACCAAATTTACCAACATTTAATTAAAAAGTTTGTGCCAATTTCTGCATCTTTCAGCCTTAGTGGGCACAATTGTCCTCTCTCCACTTCCTTTGGGTCATATAAGCTTCGTTCTATTATTCTTTTAGCTACTTCTCAGCTGGTTTTGGCAAAATTATGCTTTAAAAAATAATAATTTCGACTTTTTGTGCTCATTTCAACTTCTTTCAGCCTCAGTTTATATTTCTTTCGACTCTGTTAGCTACTTTTCAGCTGTTTCTTTGCTGATTTCACCTTTGTTACACTAATTTAGGCATTTTTTAGGTCATTACTGCCTATTTAAACCAAATTTGGCCAATAAGTGTTTTTCTGCTATTTTCTGCTAACTTAAGCTTGTTTCAGCTACATTTCAGCATGTTTTAAGCTAATTGCAGCTGTTTTTCAGCAATAAGCATTCACACGGCAGTTTTGCAGGAAATGTAATTTCTCCGGTTATTAACTAAAACTTCCCTGAGACATCAGTTGGTCCTAAATGGCCTGTTCGAGGCAACAATCCACACCCGCTGCAGCAAAGTTACCAACATTTAATTAAAAAGTGCAAACTGGTTAAAGATTTGGAGCACAACCCACAGGCTGCCTTTTCAGACAAATAAATTCCTTTCTTGTCTTTAAAATGCATCCCAACGTTAAAGCGGAGTGATGTTTGAGCCTCGGTCACTCCGCTCTTCGCTGCTCGTCTGAGACCTGATACAAATTCAAAAGGATCTGCTGCTTTGAAGATAAGCGCTGCAGTTCTGCCATAAACAATGATTGTGCCGTTTCTTTCCTGCAGCGTGATTTATTTAAAGTATTATGCTGTAAGGATCTGGGCTGGTTTTTCCTGGTGGGGCCGGCTCTGAACTTGTGAAGCTTACTGGACACTTTAGATGCAGGAAAACACTCGAAAGCAAAGTCATCAAAGCAAAACCTTTGACATTTCAAGTGGAATTTATAATGTTGGCTTTCATATAAACAGAAAAGTCTGACTCTGTGGTGCTTTTTCTTCTTGCAGTTATGTATTAAGCATGAAATTGGGATGTAATAGAAACACAAAGCCTGAGGTCATGTGTTTCCTTTGATAGTTTTTTTTTTTTTTTAGAAATTCTGCAGCAATGCCTCTTCAGACAATATCAGGTTTTTATATTGTGTTGCTTAATTTAAGATGATAAAAACTAAAAGATCAGTCTTCCAGCTGGACTCTTCTTCATACACCAAAGTCAGTCATGGAGTTCCTCAGGGTTCAGTGTTTACACCAATACTCTTTACTTTATATGTGCTTCCATTAGGTAAAGTTATGAAACAGCATGGGATAAATTTTCATTGCCATGCTGATGATACACATATTTGCCCATGAAACCCAATGAAGCCAATCAGTTACTTAACTTGCAAGCATTTTATTTTCACTTGTTCTTCTCAATATGTACTCATCCTTTATGATTGTCCACTGTTGTCATCATTCTTTGTTAAAACAGGTCTCTCTTGTAAATGAGTCCCCGAGGCTCAATGGGACTAATCTGTAGAAATAAAGGTTGAATGAATGTCTTAAAGACATAAAAACCTGGATGACCCTTGATTTTCTCCTTTTGAACACAGACAAGACTGAGGTTTTACGGTAGTTTTTTTGCCCTCCTTAGATGGCATTAATCTGGCTCCCAGCTCTAATGTTAAAAATCTTGGTGTTATTTTTGATCAGGACATGTCTTTTATCTCCCACATTAAAAATTTTACTAGAACCATCTTTTTCCACCTGCATAATATCGCTAAAATTAGAAATATCTAAAAATGATGCAGAAAAGCTGGTCCATGCTTTTGTCACTGGACTATTGCAATGGTTTATTACATGGGTGTCCAAATACTTCTTTAAAACGTTTTCAATTGATCCAGAATGCTGCTGCCAGAGTCTTAACTGGAGTTAGTGGGAGAGATCATATCTCTCCAGTTTTAGTTTCTCTCCACTGGCTCCCTGTCAAGTCCAGAATAGAATTCAAAATCTTATTTCTAACCCACACAACTCTCAACAGCCTTGCTCCATCTTATATTTGAGATCTTATTGTTCCATATTTTCACAACAGAACACTTGGCTCTCAGACTGCATGCTATCTTGTGGTTCCTAGAGTTTCCAACAGCAGAATGGGAGGAAGATCTTCCAGTTATCAGGCTCCTCTCTTGTGGAACCAACTTCCACTTTCTGTCCATAAGACTGACACATTGTCCAGTTTTAAGACTGGGATTAAAACTTTCCTTTTTGATAAATCCTATAGTTAGGGTCGGCTTGTCAGGCTTAGACTACTGGAGAGTAAACTGACCTCATTTCATAAAATGAATTGTTACAAATAAATAGTTTTCATTTGAGACTATTTCTATCTCAACATGTGATTCTCGACCTTCCATTGTGTATCTGTTCCTCCTTCTTGTTCCTCTCAAACCAGCCAGGTGAAGCAGATGGCCACTTGTCCTGAGCTGGTTTCTGGTTCTGCTGGAGGTTTCTTCCTCCTGAGTTTTTCCTTTCCACTGTCGCCTTCAAGCTTGCTCAAGATGAGAGTCTGTGGCAATGAAGTTTAGACTCAAATCAGTCTGCTCCTCAGATAAATAATGTTATTAACTTACTTTTATGTATATGAATGTTTATGTACAGTACCTTGAGATGACTTCTGTTGTGATTTGGTGCTTTGTGAATAAACAGAACTGAATTGAAAAAAGTTCAGAATGAGGAAAAAAATTGTAAAACTATTCCATTCTATTATGAAAGTGACAATTCGTAGCTTTGACGTTATGTCATTGCTTTTGGTTTAATGCTCTTGATTGTTTTTAGTTTCTTTGTTTAGTTTTATTTTGTTTGAGTTTACAAATGTAGGTCACCATTCAGTTTAAAGTCAAGTTACCTGCCACTGTCCCAATGAAAGGCCTGTTTTCCTCATTTTACATTTTATTCACCATGTCAGCATCTGGTCCTCGCTTCTCAACACTCTGCATCTTTTTGTTTCCACCTACCTACCGGTATTTGTACTCTTGATATCCTCTGGTCATGAGCCTGTTTCATCACAGACTTGAAACATAAAGACTTGTTCAGGCATATTAACGAGGAACTCCTTCACTTCTGCAGCCATTCATGCTGTTCTCTAGAACACTCTTAAGCTAAACACTATACAGGTAGTCCTTGGGTTTTCGAGTTACCACGTTTCGTGCTTACGACACATCTCCCTTATTCAAGTTACGCAGTTACGTCGGTTTTACGTCATTTTTTACGACGGTTTTACGACGGTTTTATGGCGTTAAACATCATAACGCGGCGGCGGAAGACTACAGTTACGCGGTGCAGCGCCGGAGGAATACAGTGCTGTACGGAGGAGGACGGCGTCGCTAGCATCCCAGTAGGCCATTAGCCCTTCATTAGCCCTTCATT